>JAASGK010000114.1:0-42765 GCA_023334195.1 Globisporangium emineosum
AATCAACCCAAAGACAACCCAGAATCAACCCAACGAATCCAAGAATCAACCCAACGAATACAAGAATCAACCCAACGACTGTGCTTCGGCACAAAATCAACCCAGTTCCTAATGCATCGAAGACTACCAAGCCAGATAAAGCACTGCAAGCACAAACAGAGTCTCACCAACCCAGAATACAAGAGAAGCATCAAGCTAGCATGATATAGAAGAAAGCAAGGGCGTAGCGAGAAATTAGAAGTCAGTTTGCCGTACTATTTATCACACAACAATATACGGACACCTTTCAACTGAGCTGTTGTGCAGTGAGCCATGTACTGTAGTGTTGATGGAACACTAGTCATCAAAATAACTACTGGCGCTGACACGTCAGCTAGTGATGCTGTGAACGCATTGCTGAGTCATGATGCAAGTTGATTGGGATCATGTTGTTCAAACTTGAAAACCCGACAGCTGAACGTACCGGTTTCGCTTGGTACTTCTTGTCCCCGGAGAACAAGTTTGGTTATCTCAACCACTGTCCTGTAGCTGGGTTGACCTGCGTACACAATCTGCACTGACACTGACCAACACTTACGAGGAAAGTGAGATCCACCTTCATTGCCAGTTTTTGGTTCTTTTCACCTCGCTAATGATTCAGCAATGCTATGGCCACCAACCATGCACTTCCATTCATTTAACTTGGTCAGGAGGTAAGCTGAATACGTTGCTGTTCTTTTCTCACCATGGGCAACTCGTGGATCTAACACACACGAACACAATATCACCATCGACCACGGTCCGGCTCATCACCGGATGCTTGTCCGGCATTGGTCGGGAACTCGCGCTGGCGGCTATAGCGATAGGCGACAAGGCGATTGCCACAGCGCATAGTGTGTCCAAGCTCGACGATCTCGTGAGTCGCGGCGCACACTTGCTCGCACTCGACGTGACGTGGTCGAACGAGGAGCTCGAGATGAGTGCTACAGCCGCTGTCGCGGTCTGTGGCCGCATCGACACCCTCCTGAACAATGCGGGCTATGTGCTTCGCGGTGCCATTGATGATTGCAGCGCGTCCGAGGCCCAAAACCTCTTTCACCGGTCGCGTCGACATTGTCGTCAACAAAGCCGAAGACGTGCTTTGTCGTCCCATGGAGGAGTGCAGTGGTCCTCCGGGATCTATGACCGCCTCAGCACCGACGTCTTTGGCATACTCATCACCTGGTATGTACTGTTGTTTCCTGCTTTCGCCATTCCCTAGTAGTCCATGAAAGCAGCCAATTCAGCGGTACCCCGACCAAGTTCCTTGTGGCAAAATGGCTCTCACAGATAGTTAATAGTTAATACAGCTAGGAAAATACACAAACGCGCACATGATCTTCCGTTCTAGAGAGCTCTGTGGATTCAGCCCTGTGGACTTTTTTTTCATCCGGGATTTCGCTCGCATCGATCAGTGCCTGATGCTATTGTAGCGTCATCATCGGTGCCTTGTGTGCTGGCGTCACCGTCGGTATCTCTGTCGTTGGACCTCGGATTGTCAATATCAGCGTTGCGAGCGCGTGATCGCATGCCAGAATTGCACCAACACGGTGATCACCGCAGCGACAAAGTTGCTTGTTACTCCTCCTGGTGCCAGAGCTAGCTGCTGGGTAGTTGCTGCTGCTGTTACTGAGGGAGTCTCATGGTCTTCCTGGTCTGCGAGTTTCTGGAACTCCTTGATGACTTCTTCAATTGACGGCCGATCCTGGTAGTTGCGCTTGCACATTCTGGCGATCAGGTTCCATGCCTCACCCGTGATACGACGGCGATGATCGCCGTCCTCGAGTGGGCCCTCAGGCAGCTCGCCCCGCTGAATCTTCGCTATCGCTTCGTCCTCGCTTTCCAGATGGTACGGCTTCTCGCCGGCCATGGCCTCGAAAATACACATCCCCAGGGCGTACACGTCCGACTGGAAGCGCGGATTCCCGTCCTTGCCAACTGCGAAGCACTCGGGCGCCTTCCAATAGTAGCTCGGCGCTTGCTCTTTCAGACTCAACGCCGAGCTGGCGCGCACGAACGCGAATAGGAAGTCCGAGAGCACCGCCGAGCCGTCGCGTTTCACGAGCAAGTTGCTGCACTTGAGGTTGCCGTGCACGATCTTCTTCATCCTGTGGAGGTATTCGAGCCCGCATGCGGCATCGAGGAAGACGTGCCAGAAGCGGTGTCTATTCGCAGGTTCGCGCAGGAACTCATTGAAGTTGCCCAGCTCGGCGAAATCCGTCACGTGGAACAGCGGTGACCCGACGTGGCATGCGTGGTGCAGCGGGAGCACGTGCCGGTTCCGGAGCGAGTACCAGAGTTTAGTTTCTCTCACAAACGTCGCGCGGTTCTCTTCGTCGGTGGCGTCGATTTGCGCGGTCTTGACGATCACCTTGGTCCCGGAGTACATGGTTCCGTGATGGAGACTTTGATATTTGCCTGCGACGAACGGTGTGGTTGGGTCGAAGCGTATCTCTGCGCGGGAGATGTACCATTTCGAGAGGTGGTCCGGCTTGGCGCCAGTGCGCTGTCTGACGAGGCTGAAGATCTTTTCCATCGCTTCAATGTCGTCGCGAGTGAGCTCGCTTTCATGGTACTTGTATTGGTACTTGAGATCGTTTAGTGCCGACTGTGTCGAGGCTTGAGATTCCAGCGCGCTGGCGATAGCAGCTGGCTGGTTTGCGATCTTCTCTTTAATCGCCGCGAACTCTTCCCGCCATAACTTCTCAATGCGATCATTTCGCGCTTGGATCTCCTTGTGGCGCTCTGCCATCTCCACCTGGTGCTCCAGACCTACCAAGATGCGAATGGTGTCGACTTCGGCGTGGAATTCCTGGATACTCTCCTTCATCTTCCAGTGCCTCCCCATGCGAGCGAGGAATTTGGCTTGCACGTGCTCCTTCAGGAAGTGCAGGACATTCTTCACCAGAGTATCGTACTGAGTCAGCGCCTTCGTGTTCTTGATCAGCCCTTTGGAGTGTAAATCTTCGAGCGCTGACTGCAGCGGCTGCAGACGCGCGATCAATTCTTGGCAGAGCTGTTTACTACCGTGGAGCTCCTTCGCTAATTTGAGCAATTCCACGATCAGCGCCCCAGTACCGGGGAGCAGGAGAGTATCTGCCACGACGCTGATGCCGCTGTTCACGACCGCGCGCATCGGTATTTCGTTGGCTCGTACCTGGGTGTTTGTGATTGGGAAACTTGAGTAATGGTTTGGGAATGTTGTCTTTGCCTTGGCCCCAGCACTGAATCGTCTTCGTGTCCAACGGGCAGCCACTCCAATTGGATTTTCGGGTTCACTCCCGCAGGCCACATTATTATTCCGGTGGATGTTGGATCTTCGATGTTTCGTCCTTTCTTCACTAAGAGTCTCCAAGACCCTGGGTCTCGCTTGTCAGCTTCCAAAGGACGTAGGAGAAAGAGAACTGCCTTTCCTGTAAATGTGTTTCATTGGAAAGAAACAGCATCGCCAAACAGAAACAGAGACTCGCGAGAAGAACTATACATATAGCCAGTGAAAAGGCTTTCACTGGGCGGGAACACAAGCAATTATTCAACCCGTTTAGTTTTGTACCTATCCAGATTGCACACTTTCAGGGCTTGCTCAGGGAGAAAAACAAACTATACAAGGAATCCAAGGAACCGAAAGGGGCTTTCTTCTTCCCAACCCGGATAGGTACAAAACTAAAACGGGTGGACGGTGTTGGACACAGCGAGCAAGCAATTGCTTGTGTTCCCGTCCAGTGAAAGCCTTTTCACTGGCCTTTGATCTTTCTGGAAAGAACAAGGCTTTGGCTTTGATGTATGCGCTCATTCCTCAAATTTGCTGCCCCGTGTCCCAACGTAAGCAGGACACACAATGGACCCTGAAGATGTAATCAGGGAGCTTGTGATGGCGGCCTATCTCGGAGGCAGCGGCCATCTCGAACTACTACTGAAGAAACGCGGTATCCAGCTGACCACGAGAATTTCTCAAGCCATCGATTCGCTGGTGACAACAACACGGGAAACATTTGGGGTCGCTGTTCATCTCGGAGGCAGCGGCCGCGTCGAAGAGCTGCTGGTGGATCGCGGCGTGGTGCTGGACAAGCGAGTTCGTCAAGCCACACTTGGCCTTTCGGTACGACTCGCACTGCACTTTGTGAAAGAGGCCACCGCCAGTGATGTCGTTTGCGCCGAGGCCTTAGCAACGGGTCACAACATGGTGCAGAGCGGGACGAGCAGAGCATCCACCATCATTGCCACGCTTGTCAAGCTATTACAGAAATCGTTTGTGCAGGCTGCCTTCGACGGAGACCTCGAGCTTGTTGAAGCGCAGTTGGAGTGCCCCGACGTGGTGCTAGATGGGAAACTTCGCGGATTCACCGCTTTGGTTGCGGCAGCGAGCAGAGGGCACTTCCCAGTCGTCCGATTTTTGGTCGAGAAGGGTGCAAGTCTCGAAAGTACAAGTCCGAAGGGAATGTCCGCTCTCAGCTTTGCAGCATTCAAAGGTCATGTGGACGTGGCCGAGTACCTCTGCAAGCGAGGAGCCGACGTCGCAACCCAGAATCAGTACGAGTACACCCCGCTAGCTCATGCAATCGACCGGCGCGACTATGTCATGATCACTTTGCTCATTCGCCATGGTGCACCGGTGCATGTTCGGACAATGGATGGCTGGACACTTCTGCTTCGTGCTGTCGGGGTTGACGACGACTTGAGTGTAGTCTCCACTGTGATTGAGTGTGTTCAAGCCTACCAGGGAGACGAAGCCAAGCGGAAGCTACTCGATACAGCAAGCTCTGACGGCTGGACACCTCTCCACTTAGCAGCGGCAAGACGCCGTTTAGACATAGTGAAGCTCCTGGTCACACACAAGGCATCGCTGGACACACAGGATTCCCGCGGGTTCTCCCCTCTGCATTCTGCGGTTGGGGAAGGATGCTTTGAGATCGTGCAGTGCCTTGTAGAGGCTGGTGCGGGCGTCGAAGCCACGAACAGCGACGACTGGCATCCTCTGCACGCGGCCGTGAAGCGCGACTACGAGAATATCGCCAACTTGCTCGTTGCACATGGCGCTGATACCAACTCGACAGATTCGCACGGCTTCTCGCCTTTACACCATGCGGCAGCCAAAGGGTACCTCGGCGTGGTCGTGTACTTGCTCGGTCACAAAGCTGTACTAGACACACAAGCCAACACTGGAGAGACGCCTCTGTGGATGGCAATCCACCATCGCTCTTTGGAAGTCGTGCAATTCCTTCACAGCCGAGGCGCAAACATCGAAGCGCTTTTCAACGGGGTGACGCCGTTAGCGTTCACTATCGAGGAAGCAGAATCAGACGAAATGTCGGCGCTCCTCGTGAATCATGGTGCAAACGTGAATACCCGAAACCACGAAGGGCGAATTCCGCTGCATTTCTCCGCGATGCGGAACAACATGGAGTTGACGAAGCTTATGCTTGATCGCGGCGCTGATGTGAACGCGAGGGACAACGGTGGACAGACCCCAGCGAGTATGGCACTGCAAAACGGGCATTTGGCCATGATGGACTTCCTGGTCGGTTGCGGCGCGATTATCCATCAGGAGATGATGAAGATGCGAGTATCACAGACGGAGCAGCAACCCAGTACCCCGGAGTGGTTCATCGATCCCTCTAACATCACGCTGCTCGATTGTGAAGGTGCCTCATCGTCTGCCACGCTACCTTCAGGGTTTCAGCTCGGCTTGTGGCACGGCTCCAAGGTCGCAATACGAAGATTAGACGACCACGACGTATACTTGGAACAACAGATACAGCAATGGTGCAAGATGAAGCACCAGCACGTGCTACAGACGTATGGCACGTGTCACCTCGGGAATCAGTTTCTGGTGTTTGAGTGTATCGAGAACGAGTCGCTGCTGCAACACCTGCGTCGTCACCCAGAGGAGACCTGGGCGAGACTGCTCCAAGTTGCTCTCGGACTACAGTACCTGCATGAGCATGGCGCGCCTCAAGCTGCGTGGTTCAGCAACTGTGTTGTGATGGGCAAAGACGGTAACGCAAAGCTCGCTGCCGCTAGCGGGTATGGGCACAACGACCACTCACACATGGCGAACTACGCTTCTCCTGAACTCCACCACCTTCTCATGGAAAAGCTGTCCTTCGAGATCTTGGTCAAAATGGAAGCGGGCGTCTATTCCTTTGGAATGTACATCATCGCAGCCGTGAGCGGTGACCTACCGTACGGAAGCGAGACACCGCATGCACACATTGCATCACTCTCGTTGATAGGTCAACTCCCTCCTAAGCCACCTCTGCTCAGCGAACGTGCATGGGATCTTGTCAAGCGGATGTGCCGCCCATTTCCTGACCATCGAGTCAAATTGAACGACGTCATCGAGGAGCTCAAAACGCTGGCACTCGAGGAGGTAGCGACAAAGAAGCCTACAAATAGCCATCTCACAACCGCAACCAACAGCAAGAGAGTGCTCGATCTCGACATTAGAGGCGACAGGCATTCCAGCTGGGAAGCGCTCGAGCAAGTGGCTTCACTGTGTGCACAAGTCGAGCCGACACACCCCAGCGCAAATGCGCAACTTGTAGGTGTCTCCAGCCGCCTGAAAGCTCTCTCCCTTAAAATGGAAGAACTGAAAAGCACGGACAAGGCAAGTGCGAGCAAAGCGTACGACAGCATGCTTGCTCGCTTCTTGAGGGCGCTTGTGGCCCACAAGACGAAAACTGGCGTTGCAAAATTCACATCTCATCGACAGCTGGCGGACGTTGTCTTCTCAGTGCATTGTGAAATCGACCAAGTTTTCAACTCGATCGGTGTGGCATCCAGCGGTCCTCTCTTCAAGTGGAGAGCGAGCTGGCACGACTGGCACAAGAAACAACTCGAAGAGATTGGCTCGCAGCTGCTCGACCTAGGCAGGCTGTGCGAGAGCATCGTTGACGATGACCAAGAGTCATCAAGTGGAGGAGGCGGAAGTGATTCACACCGCCAGGTTGAGGTGTTCACGTGCCTGCTGAGTGAGTTGACCACACATCGGGCGAGCTACAGGTTCATCCCCGCTCACATCATCAACAACGCGTGTTATGAGCTCAGGCGTAAGGCTGGTGTGCGAGTCGAGGACTGGTTTCTCCCGTCGTACGAGGTACAGCTCGATGAGGCAGAGGCGTTCGCTTGCGGAGCGTTTGCGTCGGTCCACTTCGGGACATGGAACGACTCGCGTGTCGTCGTGAAGAGAGTCTTTACGCACGACCTTGTCGCGTTCGAGCATGAAGTGGCCATCTGGTTCAAGCTCAAGCACCCCCACGTGATAAAGCTGTTTGGCGCGTGCCATGTAGGCGAACTTTTCTTCATTTCCGAGCACGCTAGTCGAGGCCAGTTGGATCGGTACTTGCGGGAGCCTGCGCACAGGTGTGAAGTGTGGAGGAAGCTGGCCGAGGCAGCACTGGGACTCCAGTATCTCCATTTTTACAAAATTATCCACGGCGATCTCAAGGCCAACAACATCTTGATTGGAGCTGACGGCTTCGCAAAGCTCACAGACTTTGGGCTCAGCTCTCAGAAATCAGACCCAAGCTCTGAGGAGGAAGAAGCGCAACGAGAGGTAGGCGCTCCTCGATGGAAAGCTCCGGAAGTGCTGAACGGCAAACCTGATTCGTTTGCCTCGGATGTCTACTCACTCGGCATGACCATCGTCGAAGTGGTGACGGGAAGAGTCCCGTGGGCCGATACGAGTGAGAACTCGAATGTGCGTAATCATGTAAAGCGCGGAGATGCACTTTTTCCGAAACCCTCGGGCTTTACGGATGAGCAATGGGGGCTCGTGCAGCTGATGTGTTGCTTTGAGCCAGATCAGCGACTGCAGATGGACAATGTCGCGTGCATTCTGCAAGAGTTTGCGACTGAAGAAGCAAAGCAACGAGACGATTTCGAGCACCAACACGAGCGTCTAGTCGACAAGAGGGGCGTCGTTCGTGTGGGATTCTCGATAGGCGATGGAAGCAAACCCAGCGGTGTGTCAAAGGCAGCGAACAGTTTGGGATTCTCGAAAGCAAGCGACGAAGAACCCGAGTCCCAGGATAGTTTGGGGTTTTCGAGAGCAAGTGGCGAAGAACTCGCGCCGCAGGGAGCCAGAGGATTATCCTCAGAGGGGAGTGGCGATATGGTGCATTTAGCTCGCGTTGGTGTAGGTATTGCCGAAGAACGCCAGGAAACGCGCCGCGTCGTATCTCTAGGGGTTCAGTCGGCTCTGCTTGCGCTTTTGTTCGCGATTGTTCTGAAGTTGGTTCTGTAATGAAGACCGTAAGCTAAACACATGGCGTGGGATCGCTCAGCTCCATAGTCACTCGCTCGGCGTTTATCAACTCGCAAATGCTTCGAACCTCGCTTGGAGTCATGGAGTCAACTTCAAGTTACCAACGTGTAGTTATTCCAGATTATACAATACGAAACTGATCGGATCAGATTTGTCACGATCTGAATCTGTTCCGGAAGAATCAGACTCAGAGCGATACCCGCTGCTCAATGACAGGCAACCAATTGGTTTTTGGTTATCAGAGTGTAACCGAGAACATGGAGTTGCTGCTGTGTCGCGGGCGATTGAGTCCGCTGCTGCGCCGCCGCGCGTCGTCGCTCGCATCTTCTGCGCGTTCATGCGCAATACCCACCGCTTCTGCTGGCTGTACTACTGCTCGCGCACTCAGCACCAGTGAGAGCGACACAATCTACGCGCTGTCGTCAGCCGAGGGCAAGGCCGGCGTGGCAGTGATCCGCATCTCGGGTGACAAGGCAGAGACGTGTCTCCAAGCACTTAGCAAGAGCGACAAGCTGCCGCTGCCAAGAATGTGCGCTCCTTGTAGTGCTATGCAGAGTCGTTGCTGGTGCGAATGTTGGGCTGATGGTGTATTGTATTCTATGGACAGGGCGGAGTTCCGGAAGCTCTATCACCCTCTCTCCAAAGTGCACTTGGATGACGCGCTGGCGATCCGCTTTCCGCAGCCGCGCAGGTGCGTACCGGTTAGCAAACTCGCCTATCATGTAGTCAAGCTTTTTCTTACTGTGTTTTGCTCTATCGGCCATTAGCTTCACGGGCGAAGACGTCGTGGAGCTCCACGTCCACGGCAGCATCGCCGTCGTGTCCGGCGTCATGGAAGCGCTGAGCCACATCCCGGTATGTTTGTTTGCCGACTATCTACGTGATGCCCTATGATAATCCCGCCAACTAATGTGACTGATCGCACAATGCCTACAGAGATGTCGAACCGCCGAGCCGGGTGAGTTCACAGAGCGCGCTTTCGAGAACAACAAGATCGACCTGATGCAGGTCGAGGGGCTCGCCGACCTGCTGAGTGCCGAGACCGAAGCCCAGCGCTCGCAGGCCCTTCGTCAGCTCTCGGGCGACATTGGCGAAGTGTACGAGCAGTGGCGGAGCGAGCTCGTGCGCTGCTTGGCGTACACGGAGGCGATGATCGACTTTGGCGACGACGAGGATGACGTCACCGATGCGTCCTACGAGGTCGCCATCGATCGGTAAGGAAGGCCCCAGGACTTATCTCTACCATTGGCCTACTAACACGTCTCTGTGTTTGATATCTTATAGTGTTCGGGCACTGGCGCAGTCGATCCAGAAGCACCTGGCGGACGGCCGCAGAGGCGAGATCCTGCGCAACGGCGTCCAAGTGGCGATCCTCGGCCCGCCGAACGCCGGCAAGAGCAGTTTGCTTAACATCCTCGCGCGCCGACCGGCGGCCATCGTGTCTTCTATCGCTGGCACGACGCGCGACATTGTGCAAGTGCCGCTCAACATAGCCGGGTACCCGGTGCTCGTGAGCGACACGGCGGGTCTGCGCGAGACCGAGGACGCAATCGAGCAAGAGGGGGTGCTGCGAGCCCAGCAGTGCGCCACCGAGGCGGATTTGCGCATTGTAATGATGGATATCCAGGTGCGTTTCTGTGTGTTATTGGACTGCTTGTAGCATGTGTGTTATTGACGACTCTGTCCTTATGTTGTTCTTCTTCAGAACACTGAGTTGCTGCACGCTGAGGAGTACCAAGCGTATCTCCGCGACGACGCACTTGTGGTGCTCAACAAGAGTGACCAGACGAGCGCCGACAAAGTCGCCGAGATCCTGGATTCGTTTGACGCAAATCCCAGCCACCGCGAGCGCCTCCACGTCATCTCGTGCTCGAAAGGCGACGGCATCGACGCACTCATCGACAAGCTCGCGACAGTTGTCAAGCAAAAGTATGTCATCATAGTAGGACTATCCATCGAGGGCTTGCATATTGAACTAACATATTCACGACTGGTAATGACACAACTTAGGCTCCAATTCTCAACCGGTAGTGCGAACAACGGCGCGATCATCACGCGCGAGCGCCACCGCCAGAACCTCGTCGAGTGCCTCGCGTGCCTCGACAGTTTCCTGGAGAACCCGTACCAGAGCGAGATCGCCGCCGAGGAGCTCCGGCGCGCAGTGGTCGCCGTGGGACGAATCCTCGGACGCATCGACGTGGAAGACGTGCTCGACGTGCTCTTCAAAGACTTTTGTATCGGAAAATAGACGCCCGCTCACTTTTTCGCATTTTGGCAGAGCTCAACAAAGAGTCACTTGTGTGTGTTGTCATAAAGTTGTGATAATTTGCGTGTGCAGGATGCGATTATGATGGAGTTTGCGGTCTGCGAGGTGTACGCGAACGAAGTGGCGGTACTCTGTGACGCTGGTGTTCACGACGGCAAGAGCTCCGGTACGAAGCCCAGCAACCAGAGCAGCGAGCGCGTGTCCGTCGCCAGCAATGGCGACTCGCGAGCTGCTCGCGTGCTCCAGCCAGATTTCTTGCCGGGGGTAAGCGAGGCGTGCTTTGGCTCGGCGCGTGTGGTTTCATGAGGAGCTAATTTGTGTATCCTACAGCTTTCAGAGAAATCGCTGGCGTTCGAGAGCTTCTGTCTTGTTCCCGACCGAGGCGTCTTTGGCGGACGAGTGAGTCGTGGGCATAGCCAAGTTTTGGAATCCAGCGTGATGCTAACGCTTAGTCTTACGGTATTTTTCTTGATAGCACGACGGCACGATCTTGCACTGGCAGCTCCAGCAGGCATGCAGCTTCATCCCGCCCATTGTACGCACTTGCTGGTATCTCTTTGGCTGCGCTCGTTTCAGCCTAACGTTCATATCGACATTGTGAATTGTGTCTAGGTGAGCCTCCTGAGAAAGCACAATGGACCGGTGCTCACGATGGTGTTCACGCACGAGCTCGGGAAAGAAGGCCTGCTCTTCACGGGCTCTGCAGACCGCACAATCAAGATCTGGGACCCATGGGGCGGCTCCGAAGCACAGCTGCACAGCCGCAGCGATCACTACTGTGTGCAGACCATCAATGCGCACAACGGGAGCGTGACGAGCGTGAAGCTCATGAGCCAGCAGAACCACGGCCTCGTGAGCTGCAGCCTGGACCACACGATCAAGACGTGGTACCCAGCTGAAGGGCGAGGGCTGCTGCTGTATCCGTGGTACGTCCCAGCGCAGAGCATCACGTACGCGAGCAGCGGCACGTGGCCCACGAGCCTCGTCGTGCGCGAAGGCGCGAGCCCCGCGCTGTTTGTGGGCGACTCGAGCGGGTGTATCTTGCTGTATACGTCCGGGCCTTTAGCGTCGTCATCTGAGGATCCTGAAGACTCGATGGATGGCTGTGGGCTCAAAAGCTCAGCTGGTGCCGTTGGACCTAGCAACGCCACAGTCATTAGCCACGAGATCGCGTACGCGGCCAAGTTCCAGTTCAAGCTGAAGCGCAAGCACTCGCACTTCCACGCTCTAGGCGTGAGCCACCTCCAGCTCGTCGCGGACAACAGTCTCGTCGTGTCCTTGGGCTTCGACCAAAAGGCTCAGGTGCTAGACGCGATCTCCGGCGCGCTGTCGTCGACGATTCCAAACTCGAGCCAGACGCGCTTCACGTGCTGCTCGTGGGACCCGAGAGGCTATTTGCTGATCCTGGGCGATGCACTGGGGAACATTACAATCTGGGACGTCTTTCAAGACAAATTGATGCGGAAACTGCGGCTTTTCCCCACTGGAACTCCGCTGGTATCAGTGAATGTAGCGGCGCTGGGGGCTCACGCTACTGGGGACTTTCTCTTTGCTGGCGTAGCAAACTGTATGAAGCAGTGGCGGATCAATCGAGACGTCGGGTATATCGAATGCAATGGCCACACAGAGACTATCACGGCGATCGCGGTCATTCGAGATGATGATGACGAATGGCCAGACGAGAGTGAGATTGACCACAGCGAAGGCAGTGACGATGATATAAATGGTGATACGACGCCGATCACTAGCTGCCGGTTCTTCAGCGCGTCCCTGGACAACACGATCCGCTGCTGGGACTCGTACGACATGAAGGCGTCGTTCGGCTTTGAAGAGCGCGACGCGGAAGTCACGAGCATGGCACCGTCAAAGTTGTTTCGCAAGATCTTCACGGGCCATGAAAACGGCATGGTCAAGGCATGGGGCGTCCACACGGGGCATTTTATCAAGAGCCACGTGCAGTCCAAGAACGCGGTCACGTGTGTCACCTGTGCGTATTTGTGTATAACTGTCAATCGGCACTCCTTCGTTCGACTGACTTTACTTACTTCCTGCTCTGTAGCTGGGGTTATGCGAGACCAGGAGTTCCTGCTTGCAGGCGACATGGACGGCATGGTCACAATCTGGGAAGTCACGTTCGATTCACTCTCACACGTCGCAACTCTGTCGGCGTCACTCTCGAGTGACAAGCGAGACGAGATCTCGTCGATTTTCTGCAATAGTGGATTGTATCTGGGGCCACAGGGGCAAGAGTTCTTCGTCGTCGGCTACAGCACTGGCCACATCTCGGTAAGCTCATACCAAGTTTGGTACAGCATGACAAAATGATACTGACCTTAATAGGATTTGTATTTCTCAGATCTGGAGTTTGAGCAAACGGATGATGCTCCGGTCCTTCAAGGCGCACAGTGACAGCGTTAGTACATTCGCGATGCACGGCTGGTTCCTGTTCTCTGGCTCCGAAGACACGCTGATCCGCATGTGGAACCTCGTGACTTTGTCAGAGAGCTACGAACTGGGCGTGCTGCATCCGCCATTCACCAGCTCTTCCACGGGCACCAGCTCTCCGATCGTGAGTCTGGACGTGATCCCGATGGTCGGGCTCGTGATCTGCGCAACAGCAGACGGAACCGTGCTCGTGTGGGACTATGGCGCGTTTGAGAGCGATGAGGACTTTGACGCTTACGGGAAAGTCGTCTACCGGAACAAGTGAGTTTGTGCATTTGGTAGAAAATGGTTTGAAGACTGGGAAATTGTTGAAAGTGGTTTTCTGAACTTGAATTTGGGGTTTTGCAGACACGAGAGCCATCTCCAGTGCATGCGCTACTGGCCGCCGCGCAAATCCGTCATCTGTGGCACGAGCGACGGCAAGATTCTCATCTTTGAGCTCCCGTCCTGTGTAAGTCAACAAAGCTCGTCTCTCCTGTCAAGTTTTGGGTGTGTGGAACCTTCATACAAACTATATAACTCACTTTTTGCTATGCTCGACAGCTTTTTGCGCAAGTTTCAGGGCCACCAAACTAGCAATTGAACTTTTCAGATGTCCACCTTAGGCAGACGGACACATGGACACTTAAATTGTGGAAGCATCGCTATCTCGTCGATGAAGAAATTGGTTGCTGTGCAACAATTTCACTTTAGTGACATTCCACCACATTGTACCTTCCCCCCGTTACAGTGACTAGACGTGGCTTCCATTCCCATTTCCGTGACGAAGCCAAAAGTAAACACGACGTGAAAAGAGAAATCCGATGACGAAGGTCAAGTTCGCGGTGCTGGGCGACTCGTTCGTGGACGTGGTGGCGGGCACGCTGGCGCCGGACCAGCTGCCCAAGTGGGGCGGCGACGTCGAGTGCTCGTTGCCCATCCAGCTGCAGCCGGGCGGTTCAGCGCTCAACACGGCGACGCACATCGGCAAGCTCGCGACGGGCAACTCACACCACGAGCTGCTCGTGGAGCTGCACACGATCGTAGGTGAGTGAGTTCATGTTGGCATTAGCAAATGATATGATGATATTGATTGTGTGTGGTGGTGGCGGCGGTGGTTGTCATAGGGACGGATGCGTTCGCGCCAGTGTTGAAGACCCATTTGGTGGCGCACGGCGTCGAGTTGAGCTCTCCGATGCTTGACGGCGTGCCTACTGGCGTCTGCATCGTTCTCAGCGGCACGGTGCGTCGTATGGCGAGTCTAGTGCCGTTATTATATCAAGGTGTTTGCTGACGTGAGCGTGCATGTGTGTGTTGGATTCCTGTTTACAGCAAGACCGAAGCTTCATCACCCACTACGGCGCTGCCCGCGAGTTCAGCGTCGAGGTATAGCTCCGGCAGTAACAATGTACCTACTACCCTGCCTTTTACACTGACGACCCACGTGTATGCTTATGGCTATTGATGGTGCTGTTGTCTAACGTAGCATATTGACGAAGCGAAGGTGCTCTCAGCGGACCACCTGCATATTGGCGGCTTCTACAGCTGCGCGAACCTCCAGGGCAACCTCAAGCCGCTGCTGGAGAAGGCGCACGCCAAGGGCATCACGATCTCGCTCGACACAAACTACGACAGCAGCGAGGCGTGGTCTGGACTGGAGGAGCTGCTGCCGCTGCTGGACGTGTTCCTGCCCAACGAAGTGGAAGCCATGAAGATCTCGCACACGCAGACAGTCGATGACGCGATGGCGTACTTTGCGAGCCACGTGCCCGGCATCACGGTCATCAAGATCGGCGAGGGCGGCGCTCGCGCGTTCTGCTCCAAGACGAAAGCGACGTGGACTCACGGCAGCTTCCAGACCGAGGTCGTGGACGTCACTGGCGCGGGGGACTCGTTCAACGCGGGCTTCCTCTCGACCTGGAAGGCGACTCAGGGAGACGTGAAGGAAGCGCTCAAGTGGGGCTGTGCAACTGCGTCCAAGTGCGTCTCGGCGCTCGGCGCCTGTTCGCTCAAGAGCACCTACGAGGATGTGCACGCGGTGATTCTTCAAGGTGAGCTGAACAAGTAAATACAAGTGCAGTACGTTCACGCTTTTGTCTTATTACTGGATAATACTACAAAGTCTGTATGCAGTGATCCATCCATCCCTCCACTAGTCTCAGTCGAGCTTCTTGTCTGATTCCTCCTTCTCAGAGTCGTCATCGCTGGCCTCATCGACTAATCGCTCGATCTCGACGTTCTCCGCGGCCACCGCATTGCGGATCAGTTGCTATTGAGTCATCCAAGGCACACAGACAGCCACAACAAAGTTAAGACTGGGGTCCACTCAAGGATATGAGCGTCACGGTGAGATCTACTGTAGCTCACCTCGACACCTTTGCTGGTAATGTCGCCGTACCAGAGAACGCTCTTGTTCTTCGCGACAACGAATAGCTGCGGGAGTGTGCAGACGTCGTACTTGACCAGGTACTCCTTGCTCATGAGCCCGTCTTCGATCGCGACTGTGAACGGGAGCGTCTTGACTTCCTGGAAGTCGCTCGTCTCTCTCCCTTTCACTTCGTACGCCGCGAGCTCTTCACGGGACTCCTGCGTGAGTCCGATAACCTGAACAGCTACGAACATATTCACATAGTGAGCCTTATACTAACCCCAGCGCTACCATGCAGGTATACTGACAAGGAAGGCACAACACTTCGCTGTACCTCCGTGGGTGATCGCAGTCCGCAGCCGCACGAGCTCTTTCAGCGCCGCCCTGGATTTGTTACACCACGTTCCCTACACAAAGCCACATGATCCACCCGTGAGAGTTCATTACACCGAGAACGACTGCATGATAGACAAATAGGCAGCAATAACGTAGGATACTCACAAAGAAGAGGATGCACGTCACTTTGTTGAGCTCGAGCTGCAGCGGCTGGCCGTGCACAAAGTCCACGCGCTCGAGCTCCGTCGCTAATACCACAATCACATACAGAGCCGCATCGTTAGCACCAATATGTACAAGCCATTCACTGCCACACAACGCAAGAGCTCTATCCTTACCGTGTTGCTTACGGCGGTCGTACTCCTGCTGGACGAGCGTGTCGTACTTCATCGTGGTCATTCGGTTGTAGAACACGGCGCCGGCCACCGCGAGCACGAACACGTAGTCCTTGAGCTGCCAGGCGTGGCCCAGTGGACCCGTGAACGTGTACGTGAGGTACGCCGCCAGCCCACCAAGCGCGAGTGCCTGCAGCGCTGCCGACCGGAAGCCCATTATTCTCGTTGTCTTGTGCTTCAAAAGGCAGATAGTTGACTGCTCAACAGGCGACAAGATACAAGCGACCTTCACGCAACCTTCTCGCGACCTTCGCGCGACCTTACAATTGCTAAAGTTGAAGAGGTTTCCATAATGACTCACATTCTTACCCATATCCATCCATTGTTATGGATGTGAGTGGAGAATGGGTAGGATCGGGTACCATTTTCATGGCTATTTATGCACAAAATACCCACACGAATCTGTGCGTGGGTATGGTTGGGTAAGTCGTCGACAAACTTGGAATAGGTGAGGCTGGGATATTATGTGGTTACTGATCGCAAGGTCCGGAATGTGAGGCCCTTTGTTGGACTCTGACCAAGAGTATCTATGAACCTGGTGCCACATCGATTCAGTTGCGCTATCACCGACTACTACAGCCCTCCGAACTCAATAAAGACACTGAACTCTCCAGGAGCTTGCGAGCTTGCAAGTGCATTAAATTCAAACGCAAAGTGATGAACTGTCGGCACGGTCTGGACCACCGGAATTCGAGCTTTGAACGCATCGTCCGAGCAAACGAGACGGGAACTTTCACACGCAAACGCCCATCGCGCAGAGTACATACAGTACACATAGTACAAAAGGAGCGCTGAACCAGATAGGACTCTAATAACGTGAAGCTAGCTGACTGCGCTGCCTTTCCCCGCGTTCACAATCACACGCAGGAACAACTGGTCAGATGCCACCCAGCAAAGCGTCCGCCGTCGGACAAACCGTCCCAGCAAAAGGGACATACCGAATGCCTGGTTAACTGTAAAGACCGAAGCCGAAGAATACAAGTCAAACACTGCGTCTTGTGCTGTTTAGAGACGTGCCGCCCAATTGGAAAGTTGTCTCTTGCCTGTATAATACTCAGCAGTTCACTGTCTCAACTACCCTTTACGATGCGGAAGCAGAGGGAAATCCGCAGCCAAAACAAGCAAGCAACCAAGTTTGCATCTAGCTCCATTTGGATATACATGTGCTCGACTGGTCACCATAGCTTCTGACGAACAATCAGTGCACTGCGCATATGTTCAGAGCACACTGTGATACCTAATGAGGACAGGCAGTCTGACCCGGCAGGAGCACCAGCGAGTGGGCCAGACACGCATGTGCACCCAATCTGATGCTTAGATAGCCTAACCCGGTTCGTCGCCTCGAAGCCATGCCAAATCGCTGCACGCATAGACAATTTTGAAACCTCTAGCGTTCTGCTGTGGGCTCCAGAGATCCTGGGCTGCAAATTCGCCATCCAGTGATTTCTAGGTTTAGTCTCCCCCATCTCCTTGTAATTAATCTTGACAGATTATGTTAATCTCCAGCTCAGGTGTGTGCTGATTGGTTAGTCTCCAGTTGGGGGAACACGCTTGTACAAGTTGACGTGATTTGATTGGCTGCAGTGACTGGTTACCTGATCTCGTCGCCATCGCAATTTCACCCATTCACTGTTCGCAGAAAGGCAACTGAACTGTCCTGCTGAACATTCGTACTTTGAGTGTAGGAAAGCCGCCGCCTCTCTTGTGCCACAGAGATACGAAGGGTAAAGTTACTCTACTGCCAAGATTTCGACTTCTCTGGCCTCGTAACGCCCCGTGGGAAAGAAATGGCCCAGAGCTAGCCACAACACCACGCGCTTCTGTTTTCTTTGTCCGTGCTGAAGAGAGAGAGACGCATTGTGGTTGTTTTTGCATCCTCAGACATTCCATGCGATGCGGTTCGATTTTGGTGCTGAAGGTGTTTGCGATGGTGTTGGGTGGGGTACGCATATAAGAGCACACACACCCTCCATCGATTCTGTTAATCCCAGCCACAAACGAGCCGGCAAACACACAACCGCACGCTTCTCACCTCATGCCACACGGATCGCATCCGATTTGAAAGCTTACTGTCAGATCTTCGAAGATGCGCTTGTGCTCGAGTAAACTGGTCTCTCGAGTAATCAAGCCTGGTATTATATTGACAGGGATCCCCCAAGCAACTGCCTTGGAATCGCATCGTGTCGAGGCAGGTACCACTCGAATTCCGAGCCTAACGAAGGGCTAGGTACGGAAGAATCTCACTGATAATTCAATTCAGCACTACATTTCTACTGTGCAGTAGTTGCTCATCAATGCTTTGGGGGTCGAGCGACAACATTCATGACACTGCTAGCCTCACAAATCTGGGAGAATCGATTGCTCGAATCGGAGGCCCTGATATTGGAGCCCAGATAGTATGAACTTCCATCTCCAAAGTAAAGACATGAACCAGCCGTTACCTTTGTTTGAGTGCTTTGTCGCAGTTGTCCAAGGGCCCATTCCACCGGTATGCGATATCCAGCCCCACAGAAGAGACGCGCGTTACGAAGGTATTCATCGATCACATGCACACGCACATATCCTCAGCAACTCGATGAGAGAGGCACGCGCTCAGGACCAGCTCAGCGCTGCGGTGGGGACTCCTTTCCATGGTCAGTCGATACTCACACCCTCGTTCACATACAACACAGAGCTAAATCGTCAGACATCCAGGAAACGCCTTGTCGCCTGGGTCGATCAGCCCCCATGCAACCACGCACCCACCCACCAAGACTGATGTCCTTAGCGTGCGGCACACACTCAAACAAAGCGTCGATCGAATCCCGACCCGATGTCTAACCCAGGCGGGATTTATAGAAACGGATCTCTAAGTGCCTGCACTCAACTGACCACCAGGACAGTGCGGTCCTCTAGGTACTGTTTACCCTCTTGAAGCCCTTTTCTGCTACCTTTGCACATCACACCTTGTTAATCCGAGAAGATTAATTGCGCTCGCAGGTGATTGGCTGCGACACAACCCGAGGCGCGTGGAGCCCGTGAGAGTTGCGCGCTCATTGGACTCTCACCACGCGCGGTAACAGGGGCTCAAGTGCAGACGAACTGTTCCGAGGGGCACCACGGACCTGCACTGTCCGCTCTGGAACTTCGACGGTATGCGCCGGCCCAATCACCAAATCCCGAGTCCAGTCTGTCGACTTCTCAAGTCCTAGTCAGTACGTACAAATCACACTGCGTGGCTACCAGCCAACCACTTTCTCCCTATAGCGGCAAGTACCTTTGTGGCTACTAGTCCACATCGCGTGTCTGCTTCACCGTGAAGCTGGGCATACTGCCACGCTCACCCGAAGAGCTCCGTCCAGTAGCTCATTTTTGAATTCACTTTCTTCTACTCAAGCGACATCCAGCATGGTACAAACTGGCCACGATGTCAGTGTTGCCTTCGCGCTCAACATTGCCGCAGGCTTCGCCACCGTGCTCGGTGGCATGGTCGTCTTCAGCAAGCGCCTCGTGCACCTCGCGAACCCCGTGAGTCTCGCGGTCGCACTCAGCATCTCTTCCGGCGTCATGCTCTTCATCTCGCTCGTCGAGATCTTTGGTGAGTCTGTGCACTTGCTGACTGAAGGCATCAAGACTGACGACATGACCGAGGAGACCGCCACTGGTCACGGTTGGCTCGCGGCCACTGCCTGCTTTGGCGTGGGCATCCTGCTGATCTACGGCATCGACGCGATCATCCACAAGTTCGCGCCTGAGACGTCAGTCACCGAGATCGAGAACCTCGAGAACCTTCGCAACTCGTTCACTCGCCATGAACAAGATGTAGAGAAGGAAGGAGACGCTAAGAACGCTGGCTTCATGGAAGCCCAGACGCCAAACGCCATCAACACCAAGATCGACGAAGCTGTGCGCGCCAAGCTGAACCGCATGGGTCTATTGAGCGCTCTTGCGATTGGTATCCACAACGTACCTGAGGGTATTGCAACCTACGTCGGCGCAATCCAGAACACATCGGTCGGGGTGTCGCTCGCTATCGGTATCGGTCTCCACAACATCCCAGAGGGTATCGCCGTCGCTGCTCCAATCTACTTTGCCACTGGTAGCCGCTGGCGTGGAATCATGTGGTGCTGCATCTCTGCGTTTGCTGAGCCAGTGGGCGGAACGATCGCGTGGTTGGCGGTCGGTGACGGCATGGACCCAGTATCGGAAGGCATTCTCTTTGGTATCGTGTGCGGCATCATGGTGTGCATCTGTATCAAGGAGCTGCTGCCGACCGCGTTCAAGTTTGCCAAGGGCCAGACGCACCTGGTCGCGCTGGGAACGTTCGTGGGCATGTTCATCATGGTCACGAGTTTGATCCTCTTCGGCTACGCTGGTGTGTAAAACCTTCCTCTAGTTTAGAATCTCGACCTCCACGGCCGTAGATCCTCTGCATGCTTTTGCTTTTCCCACTGAAGTATTTCTCGCACTTTTTGTGTGCATAACACTCAAATACATTTCTCAATAGCCCATTCGGATCCGTGGCGACGTAGTACTATATACATATGGTCATTTTATGAGCAGAGAGGTTCCAACTATATGACAAGGACCACTTAGTGTACCTCGATTCTTGATTATCTCTGCACGCGTTTTTGGCTGACAACCAGGAAATCAAGTGCCCAAAACTCTGGCTCACTATCTACACAGACCATTATCCACTTCCAGAGGAAAGGGAGTGTATCTTCATCTAGCGAGGACGGCAGTGGGCGGGCGCTCTATTCGCGTGGCCTACTACCAACCACCACAGGCTGCCAGCTTGCTGCTTAATCCGAATGCACCGGCCATCAAGAGCACGCAACATATGAACAGTACAAGAGCGTTGGACTTCCGTGAAGATCCAGATCGCTGACCAGATGAAGGCAAGTGGCCTCACCTAAGAATCGGAACCATCCAAGATGGACTGGACTGCAAGCTGTCCTTTCTCCACCACCCATTCCGACTCATTTGACGCCTTCTGATTGGTTAATCTCCAACTTGATCTCTGTCTCGCGGTGTTCGTCGACTGAAACGGAAGCCAGAACAGCTGGTCAGTTGGCGCAGCCACCGGACCTCTTGGATCCTTTCTGTCCCAGATTTTGACTGTGAGCTCGAGCGCGAACCGAGCGTCTGCATCTACTCAGTTTGGCTCGATTACCACTCGCTCACTCTGGAATTCGTGCTGTCTCGACCGATTTCCCCTAGCGCCTACCTACTCCCTCCGGCCACCATTAACAGCTCACGTCATGGTGCAGACCGGAAGCGATGTGGGCGTCGCCTTCGCGCTGACGCTCGCGGCTGGGTTCGCAACGGTTCTCGGTGGTACCGTCATCTTCAGTAAACAGCTCGTGCACCTAGCGAACCCCGCGAGCCTCACGGTCGCGCTCAGCGTCTCGGCTGGCGTCATGCTCTTCATCTCGTTCGTCGAGATCTTTGGCGAGGCCGTCCACCTGCTGACCGAGGGGATCAGAACAGAAGGCATGAGCGACGAAACTGCCAATGGCCACGGGTGGCTCGCGGCCACTGCCTGCTTCGCCCTCGGCATCATCCTGATCTACGCGATCGACTTTGTCGTGCACGGCTTTGCACCCGACACGGCGATCACGGAATGGGGCACGTTGGACAACATTCGCGAGTCGTTCGACCACAACGAACAATGTAACGCGGAGTACCTTGAAGCCCAGGCGCCGGGTTTTGCTCTCAAGTTGGACGAAGCCGCTCGAGCCCAGCTCAACAAAATGGGCGTACTCAGCGCGATCGCCATCGGCATCCACAACATGCCAGAAGGCATCGCGACCTACGTCGGCGCAATCCAGAACACCTCGGTCGGCGTGTCGCTTGCCATCGGCATTGGACTCCACAATATCCCAGAAGGCATTGCTGTCGCTGCTCCAATCTACTTCGCCACTGGCAGTCGCTGGCGCGGTATCATGTGGTGCTGTATCTCTGCGATGGCCGAGCCAATCGGAGGACTCATCGCGTGGCTGGTTATCGGGGACGGCATGGACGAGATATCTGAGGGCATGTTGTACGGCCTAGTGTGCGGCATTATGGTGTGCATCTGCGTCAAGGAGCTGTACCCCACCGCTTTCAAGTTCTCACAGGGCAAAACCCACCTGGTGGCTATCGGCTCCTTCGTGGGGATGTTCATCATGGTCACGAGTTTGATCCTCTTTGCGTACGCTGGTGTGTAAGTCAAACAAAGACAACTCACTACGTACGACCGAACAGTAGGTTAATGGTACCGCTCAGACGTTCGACTATTTCTTTTTGATAAAAGCGTCACGTTGGAGTGAGCGGAGCTCTTCGTTTTTCTCACTTGAACACTTGCTAGCAGGAATCAGATTAGGTCCACTGAGCGTAGAGCGCGCATTAACGAAGCCCAATCTTGCATGCAATATTTCCAGAAAGACACCCCAGCAGCATTAGCTAGCTCCCGAAATTGAAGTGGACCCGCAGCCCATTGTTGTCCTACGGTTTCTGGGACCGACCAATTTCTCTGCGACTTATGTACTTCCATCCACTCACCACGAGTTCGGTCCAGCCAACGCAAAACATTACACACTTTCATATAAACGAAGATAGCTAGCCCCAATCTCGCAGCAGAAATTATCTGATACCTACTCAATGATACGAAGATGCATGGAAATCGAGTGGCGCCAAGTAGAGGAGGAGCTTGAAGCTGGCGCATCCACTGGAACCCTCTGACCACCAAGCTACTGGGCTCAGTTTATGTCCTGCTACAGCAGCTAACAAAGAAGCGCGCTAATAAGCGCACGTTCGTTTCTCCGACGGCGACAATGAAACTTTACGAACGCACGACCACCCTAAGCATTCAAGGACACCCAGCCCTCAGCCCCATCAGCACATACCCTGACTGTACCAAACTCGAACCTGATGCATTCTGACTCATTCCTGACTCGCTACGACCTCTGATTGGACGGAAACTCACTCGTGCAGGAAACAATCATTACAGAGACGACGCGTGTCAGTATTTACATTGGATGCCGATTAAAATTGTGGACAAGTATGTACGTAGGAACGAATCCCTGTTAATATGTAAACTGTGCTCCAATGCTCAGAGGTCAGACAACCTCTTCGAATCCAGTTGACGCTGCGGTAGTTCATCTCTTCAATAGCTTCCCATTTCCAATTTGAATTGCTGCTCAAGTCCAGTTTTCTGCGACTGCCCATGCTGCGCTTTGCTCTTCTTATCCATTGTAGCCATATTGCCTAGGGGTGCGGTGATGGGCTCACCAAGCCGCAACTCATTGGCTGGCGGCTGATTGAGAAGTGCGCTTTCTCCGAGTTGATTGGCTCAAGGCGGTTCGCGCACTGAAATGCCGGGTCATAAGTCCAGAGAGTGAAGTTCAGTGCGATCACCAGGCGAAGAGCTCCTTTCACAACAATGAAATCCGGAAAATCCCTGTGTCCCACCCACCGACACGAAAACTTGGCTCATTATATCGACAATGTGGCACAAAAGCGGCTTTCGCACTGCGAGAGATACCTCCGAAGGCGCTGTCCATAGGAACAAATGGCATTGCGAGTCAGTCTCGCCTTCACAAGGAGCGTGCCCCAGAGCTCTGAGAGCACTTGTTGCTCTCTATGTCACCCAAACTCGCCTGTAAAGTGAGTGCAATTGGCTTTTACATCCTTCTCAATCTCCAATTTGCGCGCTTCTGACTACCGGTAGTCGGCGTTGAATCGACACCTCAATCTGCCGTACTGAATCCGTGAACTTTTTATCTCGACAACAAGATCAAGACGATGGTGCAAACGGGAACGAGTGTCGAGGTCGCATTCGCGCTCAACTGTGGGGCGGGGTTCGCTACCGTGTTGGGGGGGATGATCATCTTCAGCAAGCGTCTCGTGCACCTCGCCAACCCGTTGAGCCTCGCAGTCGCGCTCAGCATATCATCAGGAGTCATGCTCTTCATCTCGCTCGTAGAGATGTTTGGCAAGTCGGTGCATCTCCTCACGGAAGGAATCCGGACGCCGGAGATGACTGAAGAGACTGCGAATGGTCACGGATGGCTCGGAGCCACCGGTTGCTTTGCCGCTGGCATCATCCTCATTTACGCCATCGATTTGGTGGTTCACAGCTTCGCACCGGACACTGCAATCACAGAGCTGGCGACGCTCGACAACCTCCGCGAGTCCTTTGAGCACCACCAGTTTCAGACTTCGAAAGGCCCAGTGTATCTTGAAGCCCAAGCACCAGGTCTTACTATCCAGCTCGATGAGGCAGCCCGAGCGAAGCTCAACCGCATGGGTCTGTTGAGCGCGTTGGCGATCGGTATCCACAACATGCCAGAAGGCATCGCGACCTACGTTGGCGCAATGCGCAACTCGTCGGTTGGTGCGTCACTCGCTATCGGCATCGGACTCCACAACATCCCAGAGGGCATCGCTGTGGCGACTCCGATCTACTTTGCCACGGGCAGTCGCTGGCGAGGCGTCATGTGGTGCTGCATCTCTGCGGCGGCGGAGCCTCTCGGTGGCGTGATCGCGTGGTTGGCGGTCGGCGATGGCATGGACACCATCTCTGAGGGCATCCTTCTGGGTGTCGTGTGCGGCATCATGGTGTGCATTTGTGTCAAAGAGCTCCTACCGACAGCATTCAAGTTCGCGAGAGGCAACTACCACTACGTCACGCGCGGTGTCTTCGCTGGGATGTTCATCATGGTCACCAGTCTGATCTTGTTCGCGTACGTCGGAGTCTAAGAGAGTGAGAGGCGCAGGACCAAGGAAACGATAACGACAGTCAATGTGAAGCAGCGTGCTTAAAAATGAGACTTGTGTTGTATGTCTGATTCGTAATAGGTATCCGCAAAGGGAAATCTAACGTTGTGCCTGATTTCACCCCCAAGATTCGGCCAGAGACTCGTCGAATCCTTCAACTGAGCAGTCATACTGCAATGTCAGATATTTTCACTGACCCTCAAAAGTTGCTCGCCCTCCAGCTGCAAGTGTTAGCGCTGGCATGAAGCCGGAGTACAGTACTGGGGGCAACGATGTGGGACGCTTCGTCCTGCTGGTGACTTGGTCGTAATGGACTCAAAACTTTAATTTGTTCAGCCCCGAGTTGTCGATCCGAGTAGATAGAGGGTTGTCACCATAGAAATGGATCACCGCGCACATAGAACACCAGCTGAAGACGCCCAGCTCTTCTTGCGTTTCAGCGCAGCGTCGCTACCCACTTGCTCAAGAAACTTCCCAGTATCCCACAAATCGGACGTACATTTCCGGCAACTGAGGCTGCAGTTTACGAGGAACCTGGAGGAAATCTTTGCGCCTGTATCGAGCAGTATCGGCTTCGGAGGTGCTGTCACGTCTGTCGAACACGGACGTCGGAATTGGACTCAGCTGGTGGATCCAGATCCTTCAGTCTCCTCACTCGCCACGAACGCTAAGGTATCTAAGCTGACCTCAGGTGCCAGTTCAAACTGTACACGCTTGATTTTAATCTCTGGCCCCATCCTCCCCCCATCCCTGGATTAATGATTAATCTGAGCCACTAAGCACGTGGCCTTCTTCGATCCCATTGGCTGCGGGCAGTTAGTTTCTTTTTCGACTGTCAATATGGGAAGTTGCTATTCAGTTATGGCTCGACTTTCGCGTTCTTTTACCTCCGGAATGGGTAGGTAATATCAGCGATGGGTTCTCTCAAGAATCCCCACAAGTTGCCGCACTGTATCTTGGCTAACGTCAAGAACAGCAACTGGAACGCGCCAAACTAGCACCAGCTGCTCAACACATTACCCCCTGTACTCGGCAAAACATACTTCAAGCGCACTGGATATCGACACTGGACGTGCTGTTACTTGTCGCCTATGCAGCAACGGTGGCGGACCTTGCGAATCCGCCTTCCTCATCTCTCACTTTCAAATTCACATCCTCCTGTGCATTTGATTAGCAACTCAAGTTCTTCCCAAGGTTGTCACCTCCGCCCGCACGGTATACCAAACACCTCCCTTTCAAGTCCATCTCTTCAACGACAAAAATGGTTCAAACTGGAAGCGAAGTTGGCGTCGCCTTCGCATTGAACTTTGCTGCTGGTTTTGCCACCGTGCTCGGCGGCATGGTCGTCTTCAGTAAGCGTCTTGTGCACCTCGCAAACCCAGCGAGTCTCGCGATCGCGCTCAGTATCTCGTCTGGAGTGATGCTCTTCATCTCGTTTGTCGAGATCTTCGGCGAGTCGGTGCATCTTCTAACCGAGGGTCTAAGAACCGAAGAAATGACCGAAGACACCGCGAATGGCCACGGCTGGCTCGCCGCCACAGGCTGCTTCCTCGCTGGAATCCTGCTCATCTACGGAATCGACATGATCGTCCACAAGTTCGCACCAGAGACTGACGTCACTGAAATCGAGCATCTCGAAGACCTCCGCGCGTCGTTCGAGCAGAACGAACAAGGAAAATCCCCGGGTTTCGTCGAATCTCAAACTCCTGGACTCGCTATTAAGCTGAATGACGATGCACGAGCGAAGCTGAACCGCATGGGTCTATTGAGCGCGTTGGCGATCGGCATCCACAACTTGCCAGAAGGCATCGCGACCTACGTCGGCGCGATGCAGAACAACTCCGTCGGTGTGTCGCTCGCCATCGGTATCGGTCTCCACAACATCCCAGAGGGCATCGCTGTCGCTGCTCCAATCTACTTCGCGACTGGCAGCCGCTGGCGTGGAATCATGTGGTGCTGTGTGTCTGCGTTCGCTGAGCCAGTTGGTGGACTCATCGCGTGGGTGGCTATCGGCGACGGCATGGACCCAGTGTCGGAAGGTATCTTGTTCGGTCTCGTGTGCGGCATCATGGTTTGCATCTGCGTCAAGGAACTGCTGCCTACCGCCTACAAGTTCGCGCAGGGCCAGACGCAGTTAGTGGCGCTCGGTATATTCACTGGGATGTTTATCATGGTCACGAGTTTGATCCTGTTCGCGTACGCCGGCGTGTAGACGAGTAGGTACAACCCCGAGTTCTCGAGCTACCACGGAGACACTGGAGCGATAGCAGCTCCGGCTTTTTCTGCCACCAGCACTCTTGGAACCAAACCCATTCCCTGATTCCCCCTTTCTAGCTGCGGCTATATAATTGGTTGTCGAGCTTAGCTGGCGTCCGCATGAATAAAACGCCACCGACTCAATAATATGCATTTGTCATAAATGAGTGCGCTTATCGTTCGATGTCATCTCACGACCAACACTCTGCAAATTGTCGAACAGGAAAATATATCAGTGAAGGGACATAAAACGTGCATATTCATGTGTGTCAAACCATGGAGGACACTTGAACAGCTTCAAAACCAGCGGCTCTCTTCGTCCTTGACCCTCACGCCTGCTGCGATGCAAATCAAGTCAAAACATGACATAAGACTGCACGTATCAATGGGAAAGGTGCGCTGTTGTTCAAATATGAAATGTCGGATAGGGATAAAATAGGCCTTGAGGAGTAATGGATGGATGCGCTGCCGAGTTTTTCTGCTGGGGCTATCTTCAGGTAGGTCGTCTTCCTCTGACTCACACGCCAGCGTAGGCGGACAGGACCTAACTGAGTGCCATGATAAACATTCCGCCGTACGCGCCGAACGTCACCACGTGGTTCTTCTCCTTGGCGAAACGGTACGCCGTCGGGAGCAGCTCTTTCATGACGATGCAGACCATGATGCCGCACACGAAACCGAACAAGATACCTTCCAAGATTGGGTCCATGCCGTCACCGATCGCCAGCTAAGCAATGACTCCGCCAAGAGACTCAGCGAGCGCAGAGATGACGCACCAAAAAATTCCACGCGCGCGACTGCCAGTCACAAAGTAGATCGGAGCCGCGACAGCGACGCCTTCTGGGATGTTGTGAAGACCGATGCCGATAGCGAGAGAGGAGCCCACCGACGAACCCTGAGCAGCGCCGACGTACGTCGCAATGCCTTCTGGCATGTTGTTGATACCAATGGCGATCGCGCTGAGCACGCCCATGCGCTGCAGCGCTTGCTTGTGCTTGTCCGCAAGCTTCTTTGCCTCTTTCTCCGCATCCGTTTCCTTCGTTGACTGTGCCATCTTGTACTCCTCGGCTTTTGCTCCCGCTGGGATCACGACGTGCCCTTGCAAGGTGTTGAGCTGATCGTCAACGACCACGTTCTCCAGGCTTTCCTCACTCGCATGGGCATCAGGACTGATCTTGTGGACAATCGCGTCGACAACGTAGATGACGATAATGCCACCAGCGAAGCACGCGGTCGCGAGCAGCCAGTCATGACCGTGCGTGGTCTTCTCCGAGATCGTCGGGTACTTCTCCTTGATGCCCTTCTGAAATAGATGCACAGACTCGCCGAAGATCTTAACGAACGAGATGAACAGCATGATACCAGCCGAAATGGAGAGAGCGATCGCTAAGCTGACCGGGTTGGCCAAGTGCACGAGCCACTTGCTGAAGATGGCGCATCCGTCGAGAACCGTGGCAAACCCAGCAGCGAACGTGAGCCCAAAGGCGGCGGAGACGCTGTGCCCGGTTTGGATCCCTATGGTTGATGGAGTTCTTGCCGTGGCTTGGAGGTGTGAGGGCCAGGTGAGGGTTTGATTGAAGTGGTTGAGAGACATCTAAATCGAGAGTGCATGAAGGAGCCTCGCTCTTAGCAAGCGCCAACGCAGCCCGTAGATGGGACGGCGGGATCCGACCGCACTCTCTGTCCATTGATTGTGGGTTCTTTTTACTCGGACGTACAAAGGTGGTCGAAGGAAAGCGAAGCCTTGTACCAATCTATAAAAACGCGATCGACCTGAGAACCTGGTTTCTTCCCTTATTATGCGGTGAAACGGATTGCGAGCGTGGAGTTCCACACAAAACAAGACGAATTTTGTGCGCACGTGCCCAGGTTCACCTTGGCTGGATACTGCATCCAGGCCCTTGGACTTGTGTAGTCGAGAGGCACATGGCTGACCTCAATCGCGGCATTGTGGTGACCCAGCATGGGCTTGAAATAGCCCTTGGGGTGATTAGAAAAGATAAGTTAGTTGACAGCGAATCCCGGTTAAAAATTTAATACGAGACTAACCGAGGGTAGGAGCGACAGAACCATGCTTGATTGGCTTGAGGCTCGTGTCAAGTCGAGCAAACAATTTCGCTCAAGCGAGATATTCTCGTCTGTCTTGCCAGATCCCGTGGATTCCAAATGCTCAATACCTCACTCAAAGTGTGCTCGCTCGATCTCTCAGCTCGCCTGGCTCGACACACATTGGCCAGTTGGTTCCTAAGAGACTTGAGACTGACTCAGCTTGCACCGGCTTCGGGGAGCTCTGACGAGGTCTATCTGACGTTGCTTTCGAAGTGCTCAGCGCTCCCATGTGCACGCGCAACGCACACGGTTTGTGGCATGCTCCGAGTTGTACCTCTTGTGTGTTTCTTTCACTGCGACATCTCTGATTTATTTTCCACTTCCAACCTGATGCGCCACATGTGATGACACGCTACTGATACACTGTGGAGAAACGGCAGCCCCGCGCCCGCACCAAGAAAGACTCGTGATCTGGTAGCACACGTTTGCACAAACAAGTTAATTACGCATTGACATGCCAGAAACACCACACAGGTCTTTGTCCATGTTGAAGTTCACACAAAGGTTTGAAAAGGCGTGGATTTTTAATTCCGGCGCATGCTGTACGAATCTGTGATCTTGCACCCACAGCACTTCTCATTGGTTAAAATACCCTTCTTTTCAACGAATCAGATCGAAAAGGAGCTTTTCGTCAACCTTTGTTTCTTGTCATGCGTGATGGGATGATGAGTGTTTGTGTGTCAAGGAGAAAGAAGAAGAAGATCTCCATTCTTCCAAGAGCAGTAGAACCATCACAAGGAGCTCCACGCTTGTACATCGATCGCTCTTCGCCATGCAACTCGCCTTCTCCTGGCTCGTCGCGGCGCTCGTCGCGGCACTCGCGCTCTTCTCCTCGGTGGATGCCGCCAGCCCGCGCGGGCCGATCATCGGCGTGTTCGCGCACCCGGCCGCCAAGCACGGCGAGTACATCGCGGCGTCGTACGTCAAGTGGATCGAGATGGGCGGCGGCCGCGTCGTGCCGATCCCGTACACGGCGCCAAAGGAGTACATCCGAGAGCTCGTTCCGCAGCTCAACGGTCTGCTCTTCCCCGGTGGCGCGGCGACCGTGAACGACCGCGCCGAGCTGCTCTTCAAGCTCGCGCTCGAGCTGAACGACAACGGCACGTACTTCCCCGTGTGGGCCACGTGCTTGGGCTTTGAGTGGCTCGTGCAGCTAACCACGGGCGACCTCAGCTCGCTCGACAGCGGCCTCGACTCGAACAACATCACGCTCCCGCTCAACTTCACGGCCGCCGCGCCAGCGAGCCGCCTGTTTGGCAGCGCGAACAAGGAGCTCTACGGGTGGCTCGCCGAGAAGCCCATCACGATGAACAACCACGAGCAGGGTATCGGCGTCGAGCGCTTCAAAACGTTCCAGAAACTTGTGGACTTTTACACCGTGCTGTCGACCAACTACGACCGCAAGGGGTTCCACTTTGTGTCCGCGTATGAAGCCAAGAAGTACCCGGTGTACGCCGTGCAGTTCCACCCAGAGAAGGTCAGCTTCGAGTACGGCGAGTACCCGGACGGCAGTCCATACGAAGTGATCGACCACTCGTTTGAAGCGATCACGTCGGGACAGTACTTTGCCAACTTCTTCATCAACGAAGCGCGCAAGAACGACCTCAAGTTCGCGGACGCCAAGTTCGAGCAGAAGGCGCTCATCTACAACTACCAGACGTCCACATTCACGGCGCCGGGCTTTGTCGAGTCGTACCTGTTCAAGCACGACGCGAAGAAGGAGTTCTGGCTCGTCCAGTAGCAGGCTACGGCGTGGACGGATGCGCGCAATGCATGAGCCAACACAAATGCGTTTTTGCTGGTCAAAAAGCAGCACTCAAGTCGAATACAAAGCTATGCATGCGTGGTCGTATTTGTCTTTTTATCTCTCTCTCTCTCTTTCTCTCTCTCATTCAAACACCTCGGTGAGCACGAACGAGACGCTCTCCGGGTGGTCTCGCGCGACCAATTTGATCTCAAACTGGCCTGGCACGAGCGTGACGTCGTCGCCCGGCTCCAGGTGTTTCTCGTCCGCGAGCACGTCCGAGTCCTTGGCTGGGTTGAAGATCGTCACGACGCACTCGTCCAGCGCCACGAGCACCGCGCTCGTGGGCAGCGTGAGCGAGATCTCCTCCGTGTCGAGCGTCAGCAGCGCCAGGCGGTACACGCGGCACTCGAGCGAGTCGTTCACGATGTGCACGCCGCGGGCCACGTGCTGCGGGACGTCATTGTGCGGGGCGATGAGGTGTTTCTCCTTGAGCAGCTCCACTTCGACGATGAACAGCGGCTTGTCGAGCGTGTGCACCACGTGCACGAGCTTGTCCTCCGTGTGGTCTCGACAGAACACGTCGCCCTTGCTCTTGTTGAGCGCGCGCACGTCGCTGCCCCGAGGCTTCTCGATCGCGTTCAGGTCCTGAATGCAGATGTACACGCCGTACTTGAGGTGCTGGTGCCAGAGACACGTCGTGTGGACGGGGATCTGCGCGCACACGAGGCGCACCGAGTCACTCTTCCAGCGCTGGCGGTGCAGCGGCTCCTGCTCCACGGGCACGAAGGTCGCCTCGTCGTTCGCTGCTGCTGGGGCTGCAGCCGCTTTCGCTTCGTCTCGCAGGTCCGCCATGATGAGCAAAAGGGTCTGGTTAATTGCTTGCTTGCTTGCGTGTCGATTCGAATCTGCTTGGGAGTTTGCTGTGGTGTGCCAGTTCGCAGTCGCTTGCTCTCTGAGATGATGATGATCAGCAAAAAATGATGGGAGACAGACTTGCGTTTTCGGCAAATTCGAATGTACTTCTTCGTTTCAGTATGTGTCATTAGAATATATACCAATCAAGTGTTTGTAAGATACTATTTGACAAAGGAATTCGGCGTGCGGGATATTTGCGAAAAACACGACCAAATTGATTTCCACATCTTTGCGCTTTCAAAGTATGGCTCAGTTTTAAAATTAAATGGGTACTTTACTGGTATTACTAAAATAATACCATTATGTTAACATTTTGGTGATTTCTCTAAAAAGATGTCCACCAACGTAATCCCATAAAAAAATCCCAAAACTGGGATTACGTTTGAAATCCTATTTTTGGGTTGTTAATGGGATTACGTTTGGTGGACATCTTTTTAGTGGAATGCGCGATCGAGATTTGGATGACGTTATTCCTTCCAGAAACAATGCAGCAAACCTGCCATATCTGGTGATCCCGTGGACCGAGTTGTAGCAAGTTCACAATACTCTATTCGAATACTGTGGTAAGCGAACTAATTTCAAAAAAAATTAAACAAGTAAAATCGTCAATTTTCTTAAGAGTTGACACCTGCAACAGTTAACTTTGCAGGTCACACAGTCCACTATATGTACGTATTATGTACCCATGTACAGTACAATATGTATCTGATTAACTGTAAGTACGATGATAGTATCGACTGCAAACTCTGAAAACGTAACGCATCAATCAGCTTCAAAGAGGCATTAAAGGTGCTCAACAACACCTTAATATGGTGTTGTTGAACACCTTTAAGATATTATCGCCTTTGGCAACATAGTTTCACTCGTGGCGACATCTTCTTGTTGTTATTGAATTCTAGGCTGAAGTAAGCGACTAAAATTATCAAAAAATTACAATTCTTGATCATGATCAGCTTTCATACGAACAAAGGTTGTCAGAGTCGTTCATATCTCCTGACAACTTGACAAAACTGAAAACGTAAGAGCAACATATGCCCTCGATGGTGTCCTGCGCTGTTAATCAGTGTTGGTGTTGCTCTCAAACTGGCAACATTTTGAGCGAACTTCCAAATCACCCGCGAACCTGATACGTAGCCCTTGTGAGAACTTGGCACCAAACGAAAGCCACAACGGCGAGTAGCATCAGAAGTCACCACTAACAGCGGTTATTATGTAGTCAAAATCGGATGCAGACGTTGAGTGACTCACTGACATGCATCGCCACTGTTAATTAACGGCGAAATCTATTAACGCCAGGGAGGTGCTGGTCTTCCAGCTTGATGGAAGGGAGGTAATTCATCATCAGGTAATGGGAAGCCTCTCCTTTCAAAGCACCTTCGGGAGAATATCACTGGTTGGGGTGGGGCATCTTGTCCACTGGGTTATCGCTTTGTATTTATTTATGTTCGTTTCCGTGGCAGTATGTATCTTGAGTTTAGCTCCTTGCTACATTTTGAAGTTCACAAAATATCCTGCTTTTGATGCTATTCACACGTGACGCAAATTCGGGAGCATGACAAAGCAAATAAATAATGAAATCAAGAGGACTGCGTTCGAACTATTTTACTACTTTAGCGTTGCGACAGACAGCACGAACACTTTTATCAATACATCCAAACGCAACCCCCACTCATTATATATAATAACTATGGGGTCAGACTGTTCTTTGCGTCAGGTGAAGCATAGCACGATAGATTGAGCTGCAGTTGCCCACGAAACCCCCACTGCCCTCAAGGTTTGATAATCTCGGTTTCAGGTTGAAGCTGTTTGGACGCAACTTGCACCAGAATGACCTGTTCTGAGCTGTCTATCTTTACCTCCAAGCTTCTTCTTCGCTTTCTCTCATCCCTCGCACACCACTGCGCAAAGGTGCATTCACAACGATCTTCAGGGAGCACGGCATTCGCTCTTCGTTCTCCAACTGCACAAGTCCGAGCCGAGAACATCCAAGTACCGTCATGGCGACTGGCGCACCGTCGACGCCCTTCAAGGTCCAGCCGCACGGGAAGCAGGCAGGCGGTCGGACCCGAAAGCAAATCACCATGTTCCAGCTTTTCCAGTTGACTCGACGCCTCGCGGTGTTTACCGCTGCAGTCATGTACATCTACACCTCGATCACCGCATCCGCCGCGTCGCTCCGCATTCTCAGCAGCACCGCCAAGTCCTCGATGGAGTTTACGCCCGACACGATGGATCTGATCGGCAAGTACATGGGCAGCAGCGCCATACGTCGCAGTCCGCTGCTTGTAAACGTGCTGGGCGACGCGACGACCCCGCGGAACGGCACGCTGTACTTGGAATCGAACTTGACCACGTCGTTCACAAACTGCTCGACTCCGTTGTTCAGCAACCGCGTGTATGGAGACACCTTTCTACGCACGCTGCTGAGCGCGTTCGTTCGTGACGCGACGTACAACCTCACGTTCCTCGCTGCGAGCGAGCTGGTGGTGCCGATCGTGGACTGTTCATCGACTCGCCTCGTAGCCGGTGACACGACTGCAGTTCGGCTCTTCTACCTCATGCGCAACAAAACGGACGTCGAGAGCGTGTACCTGCTCACCCTCTCGTTCTCCATGCAGGACTACTCAATCCCCAAGCAGATCCAGAACGGACCAGGCGGGATCGCGTCGATCACTCGGATCAGCGACATGAGCGCGAGCTCCGTGATCCACTACTTTGCTGTGGCGCAAGGGTATCCGTTCGGAGCGCTCAAATTCCAGGTCTACGTACACTTGGGATACACCCAGGAGTACTTTTGGCGCCTGGAGAGCATCCCCGTGATCGTGATCGCCGAGACCCCGAAAGAAGTGGTCACGGCGCGCCGCACGGGGTTCTACATCAACACAGAGACTGACCAATCGAACGTGAAGAACAAGCACTGGGCTCTCGACCCGACTCCAATCGACGCGATCTCCAAATGGCGCTGGCAAGGCGGCGCGGTGCTTCGCGACACCTGGGCCTGGGTGCACTGCATCCACATTTTCTTCGCCGCGGACGCGCTCTTCAACCTAGGCGTGCTCTTCCTCGTGATCTATCGCAACCTGAAAGCCGGCAAGATCTGGGTTGGCGACGCGTTCGTGTCGATCTCCAACTCGCTCGTGTACCGTGGGTCGTGGATCCTGCTGTCGTGGTACGTGAACGAACTTTGGACGCTCATGGAGTTCTTGCTGGACAACGCCAACATCCTGTCGGAGACCCAGGAGATCTTCTCGTACAAGCAGATCATCGAGGCGGACCTGATGACGATCTACCTGAGTCTGGTTAGCTGTCTGGGCTTTGTGCTCCGAGAACGCATCGACCCTGCTGTCGCAATCTTCCTCTTTGTCATCGGCTTCGAGAGTCGCATCTCGCTCGCGAGCATTTTTCCACACTCACTACAGAGCATGAAGAGTTTCGCGGTCGCAGACTACGCAAAGAGCATCCTCGACGTCAGTGATACCGTCGCGCAGACCACTCCACTGCGCTTCTGGACGATCCATGCGATCTCGAGCGGCGAAGCCAAGTTCGTAATCTCGTCGCTCGTCCCGATTTACTGCAGCTGCTTGCTCGTGATCCTCTACGCGCTCGTGCGCAAAGTGTACCGCCATTTCTACCCGGAGCAGCAGCAAAACCAGCGTGGGACGAGCTACTCGGACAACAAAGAAGCCACGGAGGCGCAGAAGGGCAACCTGACGCTCTTTGAAGTCGCGACAGGCGCTGCGTTGCAATCGCGCCTGGGGCTTGTGTCCGACTACGCGAACTGCAAGTTCATCAAAGGCATCAAGTACGCGTCCGCCGACGGTATCTATTGTAGCGGGTACGTGATCGCGAATGGCAAGTTCCTCCTCGCGTCCAGCGACTTGCTCTCGATCATCGCGATGAAGATCACGCGCCTGCGCTTCAAGAACGTATACGCGTACGAGGTCAGCGGGAGCTCCGTGCAGCAGAACGCACGCCTTGTGTACCCGAGTACGATCTCCTGGTACGACCTGCTGCACCTCAACATCAACGTGCTCTCGTGATAGTAGGACGGTTTTGGCCATGCACACGTCTTTTTGTACGCTTTGCAAGTATAAGAGAATGGACACATCTTCAGGTTCTCCACCAGTTTCATGTTGCCTTGAGTTCACAGGCCTATTCTTCACTCCTATGAAGCTTATGATCGGTCATTGTGTGCCAGAGTATCTGGTCGTCTGTTGTCTTCACCATAATGAACTTGGCTGACACCTGTTATAACAATAGCCAGCGAGGTCACCACGCTAATCCTGGTAACAAAGTATTCTTACCTCACCCCCGCGTCGCGCTCGCGCTCAAAAACGCTCCCACGGCATTCCCTGAAACCCACAAACTTGGCGCTATCGAGGGCTCGCTAGCTATACAGGCTTTCAGGACTCTCTGAACACGCATACGACGAGCAAGGGAAGCCGTCGCGACAATGGACGACAGCAGAGAAGGCGCTGCAGGTGCGGGGTCGGTTGACAATCAGGACCCCGCGGACTCGCAAGTGCACCCCGTGGACGCTGAATCGACCGTGCACCCCGTGAACGCGCGCGTCGCCCCCAAGCCGGAAGGGCCCGTGGACGATGTGCGCGACCACGCGCTTGCTGACGCGATGAAGGGACTTTGCTATCGCTACCAGCGCAAGCCCCACCGCAACTTGCTGCGGTACGAGCACACTGCGAAAGTCACACCGTTCCAGATTTTCCACCTGGTTCGCCGCATCTTGGCGTTCAGCGCGGCGGCCGCGTATGTCGGAATCTCCTTCGAGGCAGCATACGCGACCGTGGAAGTGCTACGCGGAATGGAGAACCCGACCATGAGCTTCGACGTCTACACTTCCGACAATATTGGGGCGTTTGTGGGCACCGGTAGCATCCGCGAGAGTCCGCTGGTGATGAACCTCTTCCAGAACAACACGACGCCGCGCGCGACTATCATGTACCTGGACTCGAACACGTCGATCTCGTACACGAACTGCTCGCACCCGAACTTCAACCCACTCATCTTCAGCAACGAGTTCATGCGTTTTGCCATTTACACGCTAACACAGTATACTTCGCACAACCTGACATTTCTCAAGCAGAGCGAGCTCATCGCGCCGATCGTCGACTGCTCACAGACGTCGATCATCGCAGCCGACGCCTCCACCGCCCGGGTGGTCTACCTCATGCGCAACAAGACAGACCCGGACGACGTGTTCCTGGTGCCCGTCACTCTCTCCACGCAGGACTACATCATTGACGAGCGGAGCGAGAAAGGCCCGTGTCTGCTCGTGACGGTCTCCATTATCCGCGATATGCGCGCGATGAGCTTGGAGCACTACTTGGCCATGGCGATCGGGTTCCCGTTCTTCCGCGTGCCCACCTTCCAGCCGTACGAGTTGGTCGAAATCACGAGCAACACTTTCTGGCGCCTGCGCAGTATCCCCGCTGACCCAACGACCGAAGCCGTGAAGGAAGTGCTCACCGCAAGCCGCACCGGGTTCTACATCGGCTCAGAGACCGACCAGTCCAACATCAACAATCTCTACTGGATCCTGGAGAACGACCCGCTCAGGATGCTTACGGTTTGGGACTGGAACGGGACGCCGATCCTGCGCGATTCCTGGGCTTGGGTGCACGGCATCCACTTCTGGTTCGGAGTGCAGACGGTCATGAGCCTCGTGGTGCTCTACGTGGTCATGTACCACAACTTTCGGCAGGGCAAAATCTGGATCGGCAACGCCTTTTCGTCGATTTCCAACGCGCTGCTGTTGCGCGGGGCTCTCGTGCTGGTCTCGTGGCAAATCAACGAATACTGGACACTCAAGGAGTTCTGTCTCTCGAGCGGGAACGAGCTCACGGGGGATCAAATTGTCTACATCCACCCGGGGATCATGCACGCCGACCTCGTCAACGTGTACATGAGCTTCGTCACGGTGCTCGGCTACATCTTCCGCGAGCGCATCGATCCGTCGCTGGTGCTGATACTGTTTGAGATTGGCTTTCAGAGCCGTTTGGCGATCTCGCGTTGGGTCCCGACTATGGAGAAAGCGATCACTGACTTTGCGGAAATGGACTATAAGCTCGGGCAAGTCGAAGTCAACGCACTGCTCGCGAGCATCTCGCCCATGCGGCTCTGGACGATCCATCGACTTACAGGGAACGCCAAAGCGTTCATCGCGTCGTCCATGTTCCCCGTTTTGATCACGCTCGTGGTCGTGCTCTTGTACATCCTGTGCCGCAAGATCTATCGGTGGTACTACCCCGAGAAAGTGTACACGCAGACCATGACCGAGTCGTCGACGAATGAGAAGAGAGTGCAGCAGCAGAAACTCTCGCTCACGCTCTTCGAGATCGCGACAGGCGCAGCGCTGCAAGCCAAGTTTGGGGTCATCTCGGACTACGAGAACTACCTCTTCATCAAAGGCACCAAGTACGCGTCGTCCGACGGCATCTACTGCAACGGGTACGTGATCGCGAACGCCAAGTTCCTCGTCGCAACTGACGACTTGCTCTCGATCATTGCGATGAAGATCACGCGCCTGCGCTTCACGAACGTGTACGTCTACGATGTGGATGGCAATGACGTCAAGCAGACCGCGCGTCTCGTGTACCCGAGTACGATCACGTGGAGCGACCTTTTCCATCTCAACGTGAACATCCTCAAGTGAGGGGCGCAGATGTGGAGGATGACAGCGCGCCAGGCACTAGGGAGCAAGCTCACGATTTTTGGAATACTGCTACACAACTTTGGTTCTTTCACAGGTAGACAAAGCTCAATAGATGATTTTTTCTCCAACGTAAAGAGAAAATGCATATTTCACGCATATCCGTGCGCAGAGTTCATATTCGCGCTCGTGTGAGAGAGTATTAGGTCGTATCCGATATCTTGTTTACGAAATGCGCTGGGGCATATGGTGCCAAGAGTTCTCTCGGAAGACCGACCCACTGGCTACGATTCCCAAGTCAAAGTTTCAATGATTCTCGAGCAGCGAGGTATTCTCTGAGAAATTAACTTCGGAGGTCCATTGAACTAAACCCCAATAAATCAACTTGTCTTGAGTCACCATTCACGTAAGCGAGCATACTATCAGCAAAAACGACCACGCTCAACTAACTTCCTCGCGTATGCAAACACCACCAGTAACCAGTAGTGTCTTGTTGCAAAATGCATGATCGAAAGATGATGATATATGCCTGACAAGCAGCCACGAGCCACTTGATCATGGCTAATTCGAACGCGTTCACTGCCCCAATGCGCATCAATCGAGCTATTAATTAGTGCTAGCAATCGTTTCGAAACCTCAGCGAAGCTTGAGAACGAAACGCTAGTTCTCTTCACTTTTGCGGTGTGTGTTTCTCTCACATGGGAGCGAGCCACTGAGAAGAGAATCACTTGTCATCGACGGCCATTCGGTTGGTGGCAAGTGCGTCATTGTAAACATTACATAGGCCGTCGCGTGCGCGTCTCCAACCGAGGGCTTTGCTGCCCGAGTCCACCCACCCACAGCACCGGCTCGTCAAGATCAAACTCTCAAGTCAACGGCATGCGCCGACAGAACACGACCCGGACGAGCGTGAAGAGAGCGGTGAAACACATCACATCACGCGCACGTAGCTCGTCCATCTAGTGATCGTGCTCTTGGTCGCGATATTCTATGTCGTCGTCTCCTCCTTACCAGCGTTGATCTCAACTTTCGTTCTCCAAGGCTCGCTCACCACGTACTCAACGAACGTGGCGACTTCGATCCCGCACTACGTCGGGCCAGCCACTCTACGCTCCTCAAGGTGCTTGGAGACGTGACGACACAACAGAATGGCTCGTTGTACCTGGAATCGCTCACGTCGACCTCGTTCTCGGGCTGCTCGACGCCACAGTTCAACGCGCAGATATACAACAATGCGTTCATGCGCGCCAACTACGCGAGAATCCCATATGGCGTGTACAATCTCACGTTCTTGGCGAACCATGAGTTGATATCGCCGATCGTCGACTGCACATTCCCTGCGGTCGTAGACAATGATGCCACAGCGTCCCGCGTCTACTACCTCATGCGTTTCAAGACCACCCCGAGGACGTGTCCATCATGGCCATGTCGTACTCGACGCAGAATTACGCTGTGCCGGACCAGCACCAAGAGGGGGCTGCGTCTCTCGCCACGTTCTCCTTCATCAACGACACTCGCGTCACGCAAAGGAGGTCTTGATCCACCGCGAGATCGCCCACGCAGACTTGCTGACGCTCTTCTTGGGGTCTATTGCCATCCTCAGGTTCATCGCGAAAGAGCGTGTCGACCCGGCGTTCGCAGTCGGGGTCTTTGAGCTCACGTTCCATGTGACCTGCAGATGCTGTTGCTAGATCCAACCACAAGGGAGTACCTCATCGACTACTCGATCGCGGATTTCGGTCAAGGGATGATGAAAATCAGCGACCTGCTCGCTTCCAAGTCTCCGCTACGCCTCTGGGGACCCCACAGACTGACAGTTGTGAGTGAGCGGTTTTTGGCGGCGTCGATTGTGCCAAACTGGTCCATTTCCGTTGCAATCTGCGGTCTTTATATCATCGCGCACAAGGTACGCCAGCGATTCCACCCCGAGCAGCTCTACTTGCAGAAGACCATACCCAAATCAAAAGGATCGACGACCGAGGGCGCCGAGCTGCAGAGCAAGTTTGGCGTCATCTCGGACTACGACAACTTTGTCTACTTCAAGGGACTCAAATACGCCTCGGCTGACAGCATCTACTGCAACGACTTCGTGATCGCGAACGGCGAGTACTGTACCTCGTCGCGATCGAAGACATCCTGGTGATCACCATGACGAGTCTGCGGTTCCGCAACGTGTACATCTACGACGTGGACGGCAGCAAGCTCAAGCAGACGGGGCGCCTCGTGTACCCGGACACGCTCACGTGGACGCAGTTGCTGGACTTGAATGCAGCATTCTCTCGTAAAGCGTGTAGGAGGACGATGGAGAATACACCCACATACGAGAGCCGTCAGATAGGAAGGATTTGAGGGGCTGATGCTTCGGATAAATCTTTGTGTGGGCAGCAGCAGAAGCGCTTTCAAGTGGTGTGGAAGAACAAAACATCGTCCAGTGCTGATACGGGATGCGAGTGGATAATGCGCCCGACTAGATCATCTTTTATTACCCTATTTCACCTGGTACTTGCAACACATTGATGTGTTCTTTCGACGTCGAATACACGCCACTCGGAGTTGGTGGCCCTTTGCAGGAGTGCAGTGTTCCCCACGCACCGAATAAGTGATTCGGATACATGTTGGGTCGACGCGGGTGTTTCAGTGCCACTTTATAGGACAACCTCATAACAACCCACCGCTCGAAAGTCCCTGCTTGACCAGGAACTTTGACGGGTACAAAAATATGTATAACCAGTCGGTCACAACATCCAGTGCCTTCTTTGCCTGGGGAGGGAATCAATAATCTTGAAGAACGAAAAAGATAGAAGCGCAATGGCGATCTGTTGGGCAATCAACGGCACATATCTGGTGAAGCAGTGGCGGCGATGACGGTGCACTGCCGATGAGATTTTGCGAAGAGGGGAGCAGACCCACAGTGGCCATTAACACGACGGACGAAGCCCCTCGTGCTATTGGCGCAAATTTGTCCTCGCTTACGCGATCCCATGTCGTACGCGGACAGAGTTGAGACGGCTGGCGGCGATGCTCTCGTCGTGTTCACTCAGATGGAGTGGGTAAAACGGTGCGCGAGCGCTGATCAATGCTTGCTGTTTTGCGAGGGTGGTGAGCATTCGCGCGTTTGTGTGGTAGGCAACCGTTGAGCAATTCAGTCGCTGAAAGGTGGTTGGTTTAGGACGGTGAGCTGAAGACATCGGGGCGCTGATCTCGCGTCGAGTGCGGCTGCCGCGCGACCCACATACAGGCGAGGTACGCTTTTTGGCTGTGAGCTGTGGAACGAACTCACCCTCGACCCGGATTTAGGTGGCGTCGCGGGCTGGAAATACTGGTCCTGAAACTTCCGCGTGTGCTTATTTAAGCCCCTCGATCGCTTCTCCAGTGGTAATCTTTGCTTTATTTGCTTCAGTATCGAGAGAGCCTGTCGAGCAACAGCTCCACCACCAGCCAGCTTTCACGCTAGGCATACGGAAAGCCATGAATCCGGCAAGCCGCAAGTTGCTTTCCCCCGATCGCCACCACCATCACGGCCGCCCCAAGCCGCAGACGCGCAAGCGGCTCTCGAGAAAGCAGCTTTTCCTCCTGATTCGACGGTTTGCTGCGCTCGGAGCGGCGTTTTTGTACGTGATCACCTCCATCGGCGCGTCGATCTCTTCGCTGCTTGTACTGCGTGGTGTGGCGACCCCTTCCGAGGTGTACGAAGTGAACAGAGCGGCTTTGATCAGCCACTACGTCGGCAGTGCGACCATCCGAGAGAGCAAGAAACTTCGCGAAGTACTTGGAGAGTGACCACGCCCAGGAGCGATACACTTTAATGATGATGATGAGGTGTATTGAGGAACGCTTAGACGATCAGCAATATCCATCCCAAGCACTACCCCCGGAGGCGATGTCGCGCTGGGTCGGGTCTATCTACGATGTCGTCACACGACACCCCGAGCGGCAGCCCGTCGCCGCGCGGTCTCTCTCGCTGACGTGGCACGCTCCCGCGCCGACGTCGATGTATCGACCTGTTCCTCGTCTTCCAAGAGAGAGGTGTCGAGCCAGTGCGTCACATCTGAGTGGATGTGGTGGCCGATCTTGTGGATGATGTCGCGTCTTGAATCCGCGTGCACTTGGCAGGACTCTCGTGTATCCATCGCGATGTTGGCGGTGAGATCCGCCATCTTGTTGTGCGCTCGGTAGTGGTGCGCCCAACTGGCGACCCTGCAGTCGTCGGCAAGCGATCGCGCCTCTTGGTAGAGCACAGTGAGGTGCTTTTTCCGTGG
>JAASGK010000115.1:0-42760 GCA_023334195.1 Globisporangium emineosum
ACGCGAGCACCTCCATGCGACCGTTCTTCGCAGCGAGGTCGATCACCGTCGAGTCGTTCAGCTCTGCGAGCGACTGGGTGGACTCGTAGCGCGTCGTGAGCCAATCCAAGACAGGGATGTTCCCCACCGCCACAGCTTCTTCGGCCCCCTTCCACGCGTAGTCAGCTGAGCAATCCGCGCAGTACTCACCGCAGAGCCACTGGACCATCTCCGCATTCTCATTCCGCACCGCGTGCACCAGTCCTTTGCTGAACAAGTCCGGTCTCGCGTGAACACTCGTCGTCCTCTCTTCAGCCGAGTCACGCTTCGCAAGACGGGAAAGTAGCGCCGTGAAGTCGCCCTTACACGCTCGCGGGACGGTCCAGGACGGCGGCGCGCATCCGAGGTCCAGGAACGCAGCGGTGGCCGCGACGGCGTGGGGCAGAACGCCGACCTGCTCGCGCGTGCTTCGGTGCTGTCCTCCGAGTGCTTCGTCTTCGTCTTGTGCTCCACGTCCTCTCGAGGCAACTACGACGGCGACGCACGCCAGGAAATCGAGCGTGAGCGCCTAGTGCTCGGCCAATGCCTAGCCTTCTGCTGGCGCTCCCGCTATGTCAACGAGCGCTAGCGGAGCGTCGGCCATCTCGCTTATGCGCATGTCGCTTATGCTTTCGATCAACCGCGAGTTTGTGCTTACATTTGGGGTTGAATCCGATTTTCCAGGTATAAAAGTGGGTTTTTTGTCTTTGGATGGTGAATAAAGTACGGGATAATATGTTTTGGAACGGATAATATCCGCGATATTTTTTCGCATGGAAATAGCACAACTTGGTCCCAATTATCCGGATACACACAAGATGTAGAGCGAAAGTTGATGTTGCCACTAACTGTTGGGCGTGCCAGCCTGGTTGTAAAGAAGACGCCATTGAAGTCAACTCGCTTCGGGACCAACTAGGTGATACAAAGTGGTGAACTTCTCCAATATAGGTTGAGCTTGTGAACGGCCACCCCAAAATTCTCTTATCAGGATCATTAGGGTATTAGGAAGAGATTGGGGGGAGGGGGCTTCCGCTCCAATCAATACACAAGTGCCCTTGAGAGAACTGAAAACTCATCAGATGTTCTTCTCACATTATGCAGCGTAGCTCGCTTGAGCAGCACTCTCATGCCTTTCAGCAAGGCTATTATAATAGTGTAACATGCCATCATCAAACGCGCACACTGGCCGAATTGTTCTGAACATCGACTTGCCTTGGGGACGTCTCGTACAACCAACCACTGGAAGATCGATCTCCAAGGGGGCAGCAGCTGCAGCCTCTTGATAATGCGGTGAAGATACAGCGCAAGCTCGACGTCGCCTTTATTCACGGCATTCGGGCGAGCTTGCACTGTCCATCGCATCCGGCATTCATTGAACCCCTTCATCACCACATCGAGGTGGTGACTCTCTGCAGCGCCATCCATCGCCTGCGACGTGCACTCTTCAGGTCGATCCTCGTGAAGCCACTGGACAACATTGAATCCGCCAAGGCATCCAAGCGGCCATCCTTTGACGTGATCCGCGTGTGACTCTCTCACCGATGTGTACTGTCTAGTATTTGCCATTTCACGACCTCCACGTGGTTTGTTCGGCGCTGCTCCGTCCGTCCCTTGCGCTGTACACCCCTCGGCTCGAATCGCGACTTCACAATCTCCAAATGGCCGTTGCTCGCAGCAGGATCCATGGCGTGCGTTGTGGAGCTCGCAGGTCGATTGTCGCTATACTGCAGAATGCCCACGTGCCCCTGGCCCGCAACATTATTATGCACTGCATTCTCTATGTCGATATGTCGTGGGCTCGGCTTGCATGCAGCCATTTGACTGCATTATGTCGAACTGTCCATCGAATGCTGCCCAGCTCATCGCGGTACCAACCTCGGACCCTCGCCGGCTGAACTGGTTACAGTGAGCGTCGGGCCAATTGCACCATCTCGAGACTGCGCCCAGTAGATCGTTGGAGGCGAGACGGGAGCCGAGGTAACGCGGAGACACTCACGATCGTTAGCATTGGGGTGATGATCGTGAAACCATTCGGTTCGATTGCCATCCATCGATGGAGTCAAATGGGCTTCCTCACTGTTTGTGCGACCTTCGTGCGACTTCACATAAGCACTTCAACCAACAGAGAAAAGGCACCCACCCATGGTCTAGGATGTGGGTTTTTCTTGCACAAAAATAAACTCATTTTGCTCCACCCACCAAGGCTCGCTCAATAATCTTGCTCCAGGACTCCCCGCGATGGCGCAGCCGCCGCCGCTGAGGTGCGTCGCAGCCGCCGTCGGTTGTCTTCGAGGAAGCGCACAAGACGGAGAGGCGAACAGCGCGAAGCGCCGCGTTGGAGCGCTGCCGCACGCTGTCGCCTCGATCAGCGCGTTCCTAGATGCTGGTTGCGCGCCATTCTGGACCGTCCCAAGGGCGTGTGAGCGCAACCATATCTCACTGCTGCCGCGTCTTGCCGCTCATGAACCTGCGGAGATGAACGTGCACTACCGAGCGTACCTCTTCACTCAGGGGCTGGCGCATGCTGTAAAGAACGAGAATCTCGCGATGGTCCAGTGGCTCTGCTGCGAGTACTGCCCGACAGGGTTCGTCTGGACAGCGGTGGAAAACGCTGCGGCAGTGGGGAGTATCCCCATTTTGAAGTGGCTCGCGACGCGCTACCCCTACACCAAGGCAAATTCGGCTCTGATGGCCTTCGCTGTGAAGAATGGACACCTCGAGGCAATGAAGTGGATCCACGAGCATCTTCCTGAGGCCGGATGCTCGCTTGATAATACGATGCACGCTGCTGTATCGCGTGGCGACCCTCACGTCGTCCAGTGGCTTTGTGAGCACTTTCCTGGGAGACCTGCCGAGATGTTCCTCCGCACTGCGATTGAATTGGGACATATTGAGATTGCCAAGTCTCTCCTCGAACTCAGCGGTAGCCTCGACCGTTCCAACTACATCGGCTGCGCTGTGAAGAGCGGGAGCCTGGAGATGGTCAAGTGGGTGCACTCTTCTGTATCAAGCGCGTGTGATCTGAGCTACGCACCGACATGGGCAGCGATCGCGGGCAACTTGGGTATTCTCAAATGGCTCCACGACTTTCACGGCGACTACCAATGGTCACCATTTGCGATGGACTATGCTGCGCGCAGTGGTGATATGGACATGCTTCAGTGGTTCCACTGCAATCGCCCCGAGGGCTGCACGACCGGTGCCATGGATTCTGCTGCAGCAAACGGCCACTTGGAGATCGTGCAATGGCTCCACGCGAACAGAACGGAGGGGTGCACGACGAGAGCGATGGACGACGCAGCTCGGTACGGCCATCTGCATGTGATCGAGTGGCTTCACGGAATTCGACACGAGGGGTGTACTGCGCGTGCTGTGAGAGATGCGGCTACGAACGGTCACTTGCATGTGCTCCAATGGCTCCACGACCATGGCTTTACAGGCTTTGACGCGTCTGCGATGGGCTATGCTGCTACCTCTGGCCACATTCGTGTTGTTCAGTGGCTGCACGAGAATCGAAGCGAAGGCTGCACCGTGCAGGCGATGAACGGAGCTGCTGAGAACAACCACCTTGATGTGGTTAAGTGGCTGCATGCAAACCGAAGTGAAGGGTGCACCACGTACGCGATGAATGAAACTGCGAAGAACGATCACCTCGAAATGGTCACGTGGCTGCATGAAAACCGAAGTGAAGGCTGTACGACCGCTGCGATGAACGGCGCGAGCTCGCTCAAAATGGTCACGTGGCTGCACGAAAACCGGAGCGAGGGATGCTCATCGAAAGCAATGAACAAGGCGGTTTCCGAGGGCGACTTTGAGCTGGTGTTGTTTCTGCATAAGCATCGAAGCGAAGGCTCCCAGGGAAAAGCCACCTCCTACGCCGCTGTCAATGAGCACCACGAGATTTTCCAGTGGCTGCGAGAGGAGTGCCCAGATGATATCAGCATTGACGGAATGAGACGCGCGGGCACACTCTCCGCATCGATGGCGGCGTTGATTGAGCGCATGGAGATGAACAACTACCACACAACCTCGAATGGTTGTTGAACTCGGGTCGGTGTATTGGATGGAGCGATGCATCCCAAAATGTATTACAGCAAGATCGAAAACAAACTGGGTGCTCTCCATACTTTCTCGTTGGAGCACAGTCTCAAGACTCTCGTCTCAGAGCAAGCCTCGTGGCGGCAGATACAGTGTCCGTCGCCAGAAACCTTGACTTTCAAGTGCAGCCAGGAGGAGTGATCGTAGCGTGTCGTTCGTTGTACCAGGTCCAACACCAAAGAACCCGACTCGAAAGAGCTCAGATCCGAAGCGCTTCAAGTCCAACATCGAAAAGCTTCAAGCCAACAATCGCCTTTCTCTTTCACTCGCTGCCTTCTCAGCGCTGAAGAACACAACAAAACACAGTGTTTTCTTTTTCTCTCTCTGGGGTTACTTCTTACCACACGACTCACGTTGCGCTCATACCAACGGCGATTTGTTTCTCCCTTTTGCATCGCGCTCTGTTAGTTTTCTTTCTGCTTTCTCTGTATCTTGTCTTCACACATTCGCACGTTTAGTGGCCGCCCTGTCTGTCCTCTTTCAAGGACCAATGGTTCGCTCGCCGGCCGTCGTTGCGCACTTTACGGTCTGCTCGCTGCAGCACCTCGAGCTTCACTTTCCATTCCTGGGCTTCGTCTAAATCGCCCGCTGCCAGGTACTTGAGGTCGTCTCGGTTGCGAGAGTCCGAGAGCAGCAGCTTGCTCTCTGGGAAAGGCACCAGGTACCCGCTCTTCTCTCGGCCCATCGTCCAGTATGCCTTGTCGGCAAACTTGAGCTCATCGAGCCACGAGCCCGTCACTTCGCAGAGTTCGTTGTTCGTCGACGTGTTCATGATCGTGCCGCGGAAATAGTCGGACGGCGTCTTGGACGACGAGAACATGCCGCCCATGCCCTTCTTCTCGTCCGGGTTGAACTTGACTTCGCACGCCAAGTGGTTCTTCGGGTCCTCAAACACGATCGAGCTCGTGATGTCGAACGTGCGGTCGCCCCACATAAATCCACCAAGTTGTACGTGCGGCAGAGTGTAGGAAATCGTCGTACCGTCCTCGAAGCTCACACGGATCGGTCCCTTTTGAATCTGGAACAGCGCGTTCGACTTCATGCTGAACGTACCGTGCCACAAAATGTGACCCGCGATCGAGTACTTCTTGCTCACCAACTGGAAGTTACTGATCGGCGGGTGGTGGCTCGTGTGCTCGCAGCAGACCTCGGTGCCGTCGTTCATCGTCGCCTGGTACGTCTCGCCCAAGATCGGGTTGAAAGGCTTCAGCTGACCCACCGAGTGGTGCAGGCCAGCGATAGCGGACGCCACCACATACTTCAATCGCTCCACGGGGTCGGTCTGTTCGGCAGCGATGTTCAGGAACGTTGGACCGTATAGAAACATGTCGGTGACACGCTCCAAGTTTGTGCGAGGCTCGAAGATACGCACAGGAAGCGACAGACTGACAGCGGACTTGCCTTCAAGGATCTTTGCACCAGCAGACTTGATCACGTCCTTGAGCACACCGCCCTGCTTCTTTGCGACTTCCTTGTCGATCAGCTTCAAGCCGCCGGTGGACGTGCGCACCATCGAGCGCATGTACACCTTCGGGTGGAACTCGGATGACACGCCCTGGTCGAAAGCGCCGCCGCTACCAGCGCCATTGCGGCTGCTGATACCACCACCTCGCTCTCCGTGGAAATCGCTCTCAGCGACTTCACTCACGTGCTCATCATCGCTCTCGTCACCATCAAAGCCGATGCCGCGCTCGGCGCCACAGAGTTGCGTCTGAGCGACGTACTCATTCAGCACAGAGACGCAGTCTAGTCGCTCGAGCAGGAACTTGTTCTTGGTCTCCGGTGAGACCCAGCCCTTCATGTCAATGTCCGTGACGTACGTCGCAAGCGTTCGGTTGGCATCCACAGGCTCCAGCAGCCATCCACTGAGCCCAATATGCGCGCGAACAACGCCACTTGTCGGCAGCTTCAATTCGTTCGTGACCGACTTTTCCAGGATCAGCACCATCGACTGCCCGCACTCCTCACCCTCTGCATTCAACATGTCCGAACACGACGCATTGCTCTTGTCCAGCACCGACGTCTCGCGGATGTGGCGCAGCAACAGCAAGTCGCGCGGCGCGCACAGCGCACTGTAGTCGATACTGTTCACCACACCACCGACCACGCCGGCGTACACAACGTTCGTGAGGATCGTGTCCCAGGACGCCGAGATCAGCGCAGCACTCGCAGAGAAAGCTGCAGCTGCCAATTGTGGCGACAGAAACGGCTTTGTGGTCTTGATCTGCTTGAAGCCACCCGACAAGTGCACCAAGTCGGTCGCATCATCGAAAGACGCGACGTGCGCCGAGTGCGGGAAGTGCAAGTCCCACTCGCAGCGCTTCGAGTGGTCCGACAAGAGGTACCCCGCGACCTCGGACGACACTGGGAGCACGACACTCGCGCGCGCATAAACTCTGCCGCTTACAGGGTCCTTGCCGAGGCTTCGCAGCACGCCATTCAACGCGCCAATGGGGCGGAACACCACGGCGTTGTTGTTGCGACCGTTGCGTCCAGATGCGGACTTGTTATTGTTGCAAAGAAGCGATTCGAGGACGTCAAGTCCATGCGAGAGCTCGTTCTCGAGCGAGATGTTGGTCGGCAAGTGCTGCACTTTTCCCTGTCCACCTCTTGCGTGTGGGTGCGCATGCGGATGCGCATGTGCTGCCGCCGCTACAACAGGTGCTGGTCCCGTACCAGACGTGAGGCGCGCGGTGCGTTTCACTGGAGCTGTTTCCCCACTCGGTGCTGACTTCAACTGCGCCGTTCGCGCCAAGCTTGCCCCGGACTTGTAGCGCGCTTCATCATCGTCCGATGCGCCTTTCGAGCCCGTTGCGACTGCGCTTCCGCCTCGATCGGATCTTCCTGCTCCGCCACTGACACCACTGCGCGGAGCTTTGGTGCCATTCGCAGTAGCAGCGCTGCTGCCGCTACCGTTACTCTGCAGCTCCGTCCCGTCGGTGCCATTGACCTTTGCGACTGCGTTGTGCAGCACCGAGAGCCACTGCGTGACCGCTTCGCCGTCTTCCGCTGAGAGGCAGTACATGACGCCCGACGTGCCATCCGTGAGGTAGATGCGCGGCGAGTTCCACGTCTCACTAAGCCCGCCGTCCTGCACCGTGCAACCTTCGAGCGGGATCACCGCGTTCGGCTTGCGGTCCTTGCGGTTGATGTAGTACGAGAGCGTGCGCGCGTCGCAGACAAACCACCGGCGCTTCCATCCTTTCAAGCGCTGCCCTTTCTTCTGCAAGTACCCTTCTTTCATGCATGTCGGATCATACTCAGCCAGCGTCTCGATCGGCTTGCGCTCCGGCAACTAAACATTCGCAAAAAAATACGACCACATCACACACATAAAGCATTAGTGACACGCTCCCATACAGTCAATCGCCCCTTCATCCACCCACGTATAGAGAGAGCAAGCCATCATCAATTGCGAAAGGAGGGAATGAACATCCCCCTCCTTCATAACCACATCCATCATCGCATGCAAGGCACGCACATCGTTGTTGACGAGGTCGTTGAATCGCTGCTGGTAGTCCTGGAGCGCTTGCATGGCGCGGTCTCGCTTGCGTTGCTCGCGTGAGGCCGAAATCTTGCTCTGCTGTTCCCTTCAACAGCGGCGGCCTCTGGCGCGAGTCTGCTGCTGCTGTGCGTTCTTCGTCTGCTCCTTCTCTTCTCGTGTGTTAATAACACGCGCTGGCGTTTTCGCTAATGGTGCGTACACCCACCCACCCACACACAGACACTACTTGTAATGCCCTTTAAGTGGCGTTGCTGCTTCTCAAGTGGCTTGTGGCGTAAGCGTTTGTGCCAGCAAGGATGATTCCAAATATCAAAGTGGCGTGTTGCCCAAATTCGAGCGAGAGCTTGCCTGAGTGGGGTAAAAACACTGTAATAGTAGCCCCCAACCCCCCTTATCTGCCAACCTTCGATACTACAAACGTGTAGAACTCTTATTTGGCAACTGCCACGTGGGGAAAATGTGTTCTGAATGTATCAGAGTGATAAATGTTCCATCTGAAAGCGCGCTTCAATCGCACCTGCACCAAATAATATCAAAGTGTCGCATGGTAAACAAGGGAAAGCAAAGCAAACAAAGGCGCCGCTTCATCCGCACGCGTCTGGTCGTTATCTTCTATTTGCCCAATGCCTCTGCTTTCCGCCTATTAGTGGATTCCGCACGCAGCACATATCGAAGAGCAACCCCACGCAGTGGACTCCTCATTCGCTCCTTCTCATTCGTGCAGTCGTGTCATCTATCGCGCCTGTTCTTTGGTCCGCTGCTCTGCCTCTCCGCAAGAGATCTGTCTCTATCCGTCCACCATCACTTCACGTTGTGAGTAATTGAAGATGAGCACCACCGCCACGTACCAGGTAAGGATCTCTATGCTGCGTTGTATGTTGTGTGTGGCTCTGCGTGCTTGAATGAGGGCAATCCGATCTTTTGCTCACTTCAACATGCGTCGGTCATGTCTGTCTGTCTGACTGTCTGACTGTGCGGGCGTGTGCGTTTAATTCATATTCAAATAGACGCCGGACTCGAAGAAGGAGGAGTTCCGCAAGTACTTGGAGAAGAGCGGCGTGGTGGACGCGCTCACGAAAGTGCTCGTGGGGCTCTACGAAGAGGGTGACAAGCCGTCGAACGCGGTCGACTACATCAAGCGCTTTATGGGCGCGCCCACGGGCATCGACATTGAAGCGCTCCGCGCCGAGAACGAAGAGCTCAAGAAGAAGAACGCCGAGCTCATCAAGACCATCGAGGAGCTCAACAAGCGGGTACGTGTGTGTTGTTGCAGCAGTGTGCTGGTGCATTGAACTGACATTCTTTTGCACTTGCTTGATGCTATCTATCACTGTGTGCGTGTTCAGCTCACGACTGAAGACGAGGAGGAAGAGGCATAATGCGTTTATGAGCAACTCTCCCCACGGACCCGTTATCAGCACCTATGTATTAGCCGCTTCTCAGTTCAAGAAGTACATTGCATATAATGTATTCTGAACCCTCACCAGCATCACGATCAGTTGCTTCTTGTTATCGCTGACATTACAAAATAGCGCAGGTCGTGAAGGCGATTGACTCCCCCGCTTTGCTCTACATGCTCGCTTGCGCCAGGAGCTCCGTAATGTTCTCCTCCAGCGACGTCTTCTGGCGGTTCAAGTAGTTCTTTCGCGCCTGCACACAGACACATTCCACATCATGCCATCGTATTTAACATGAGTACAAGCCCAGAATTCATCAGCACCAACAACAAAAACACATACAGTGCCACAAGCCCACAACACGCACCTCAAGCGACGAGACCTGGTCGTCCACTTTCCGCGCCTCGTCCTTCATGCTGGTGAAGTTCTCGTCCTTGGTCGTCTGCAAAAACATCTTGCCGACGCTCTGGTACGTAGTCGTGCCTTCAGGGAGCTCGCCGATCTCCTTCTCCACGAGTGCCACGCGCTTCTTCTGGCGCGCAAAGTTCACCAGCTTCGCGTCGATCTGCTCCACTTCGCGCTGGATGTTCATGAACTGCGGCTGCAGTTCCTGCAGCTCCTTCGCGACGTGCGGCGGCAGCGCGCGGCCATTCGGCCCAGCGACAGTGCCGGCTGGCGCAGCGCCGCCGGCTTCCTGGTTCAGGTCGCGCAAGAGCTTCTTGATCGCAGGGTTCTTACCAGCGTCCGCGGCATTCGCCTGCGCAGCTCGGAGCGTAGCGATCGCGTCGTTGTTGCGCCCCAGCTGCTTTTGCGCATTCGCGAGACGGTGGTAACCCTTGGCGAACTGCGGGTTGCGCTTCACGCACTCCTGCGCGTCGGCTTCAGCCTGCTCCCAGTTGCCCACTGCACCATACGCCGCACTGGGTTACATATAACAAGACGTCATGCACAATCAGCAGCCGTTCACGCTCCACATTCGCATAAGGCAACAGAGCGCGCTCACCTTCTGTTGGAGTAGTAGACGTGGTTCTCTGGGTCCAAACGAATAGCCTTCAGACAGACAGCACACAAACATCACCAATAATGCGGGCACCAGTTAGTGATCTCATTGCCCCACTTGTTATTGCACACCGCTCAAGCAGGGGATATCAACACGTTACCTCCGCGTAGTACTCGATGGCCTTGTCAAAGTTCTTCAAGTTGAACTCTTCATTTCCCAAGCTGTTGTTTTCCAAATGGCAGGCAGCACAGAGCGGTGCAAACAGGTTAGATAGGATTATAGTCTGAGATCCACGCACAAAGCGCTCCCTTCACGCGTAGCTGAATTGCCACCGCTGCATGCACACGCGCAGACAGCGCATGGGCGCGTGTGTATACACATGCGAGTGCAGCACACGGCCTCACACACACAGGCAGCACGTACTTCTTCTGCTCCTCAGCCTCTTCGTTGTGCGCGCTCATATTGATTTGGCTCTGTGGTTGTTGTGGTTGAGATTGAGCGCTTTCACGAAGAAACCTGCGAATATAAACGAAAATCAAAGGTACGTAGAAATCAGAGCAAGCGGGTTGCCTGTGAGATTTAAAGTGAATATCTACTGTACTACAGTAGCGAAATGAAATGAACCCCATTTTGACAGATAACGTGATCGCCAAGTGATGATGAAGCAGGCCGACCGAGCACCAGTCGATCACACTCGCATTTAAGCACCACTGCTCACGCAATGGCGATGTCAACAGCAGCGCAAGTGCATGGCCCTGTACTAGTACCACCACTGGTCTCCGTGGCTGTCCTGTGCCCTGGGGGCAGCGAGCAAGCCGAGGTGCGCCACCAAGTCGGCGCGTTGCCGCACGTGCTCGCAGCAATCAGCGACTTTCTGGACCACGGGGCTTTGAAGATCGTGCCGCGCGCCTGTGAATTCAACCTGCAATCACTGCTGCCTCGCGTGGCTGCGCGCGAGCCTGTCGAAATGGACCCGCACCTGCGCGCGCTCCGCTTCAGCAGCGCGCTCGTGTTTGCTGTGCGCCACGACAACATGGAGATGATCGCGTGGCTCTGCTCCGAGTACTGCCCGACGACGTCACCGGGAGCTTTTGTGTGGAAGGCAATGCAAGAAGCGTCTTCGAATGGGAACCTGCACATGCTGCAGTGGATTGTAGACCACAGCTCAGTGTACAACTACAACGTCGTGTGGGGCTCCGTGTTCGCAGACCTCGCGGCTGGCAATGGACATTTGGAGACGCTCCAGTGGCTCTGTCGCCATCCAGAAGCTGTAGGGTATTCGAGCGCTGCGATGGCAAAAGCGGCGGCGAATGGGCATTTGCACATTGTCCAGTGGGTCCATGAACAAGAGCAGAGCAATCAGGCAAGTGAGGAAGATGAGGACGAGGAGCAGCTGCGCTGTGCGCTTCAGGGTGGCCACCTCGCCGTAGCCAAGTTCCTTTGGGATGCAAGCTATCGTCTTGATACTGTCAGAGATCACGCAATGGACCACGCGGCTCAGGGCGGCAACCTGGAGATGCTCCAGTGGCTCCAAGAGATAGCAACGGAAAGTCTCATCAAGTGCACGACAGAAGCGATGGACACCGCTGCGCAGTTTGGTCACGTGCAAATCGTGCAGTGGCTCCATGAGCACCGTTCAGAGGGGTGTACAGTCAAGGCGATGGACCTCGCGGCGCTTGGAGGCCATCTGGAGGTCGTCCAGTGGCTGCATGAGAACCGAACCGAAGGGTGTACACAGGCAGCGATGGACGGCGCAGCGAACAATGGCCACTTGAAGATCGTGCAATGGCTGCACACGCATCGAAGCGAGGGGTGCACGACCAGATCCATGGACCGAGCAGCGCACCACGGTCACCTGGAGATCGTCCAGTGGCTACACGAGCATCGCAGTGACGGCTGCACGACTGTCGCGATGGACTTTGCGGCGTTCAACGGCCACTTGGAGACCATGCAGTGGCTGCATGAGCATCGCAGTGAAGGCTGCACGCGCCGCGCAATGGACTGGGCTGCCCAGGGCGGTCACTTAGCGATCGTCCAGTGGCTCCACGAACATCGAACAGAAGGCTGTACGACTGGTGCAATGGACTACGCCGGCTCGCTCCAAGTCGCTCAGTGGCTGCATGTACACCGCAATGAAGGTTGCACAGCGCGTGCAATGGACAATGCAGCGGCAAAGGGCGACTTTGAGCTCGTGCTCTTTCTGCACAGGCACTACGGAACAACAACAGGAGGATGCACGTCAGAGGCGGCGAGCTTTGCCGCAAAGCGAGGGCACGTGGAGCTCTTCCAGTGCCTCTACGAGCACTACCCGGAGAAGGTGAACATGGGCGAGATCGCGCTGAGCCTTGGCGACGACGATGGCGATGAGGATGGTGGTAATGGCATTGACGACGGCAGTGCGGTGGTGATGGCGGCGCTCTTTGAGCACATGGAGCTGCACGCGCTCTCGTACTGGTAAGATAGAGTGATGGATAGAGAGCATTAGCATAATACAGAGAGGGCAGGTCGAAAGTGTTGGAGCATACAGTAATTGGTTGCGCGCACTGATTACGCCTGGAGATACAGTTTGAGAGAGAGTGATCGGCAGGAATGAATGAATATAACTGTACCGTCAGATGTAAAGGTGTCGTGAAAGCAGGAGCACTTTGATTGACGCACAGATATTCTGTGTTTCTTCGGTGCTGGCTTGCTAATAAGGTGTTGAGATCTCTTGTATTGTGTATGACATGGTTAGAATCAACGCGTTGAATTCGACACTTCGCAGACGATTCCTGGCAAACCGCGTGCATGTTCATTCCGCATGCAAGACCAAAACGATTTCGATACGAAAAAAAATACATTACGAGTTTATTTGTTCGACACCGCACACAGTATCAATATTTACAATAGAGATGGGGGGTAAGAAGGAGAGGCTCGCAATCGCTCTTCCTTTCTTTTGGTTCACTCACACACGCGCGCTTGGTTCTTTCTTCCATCGATTCGTTCTCTTGTCAAAATCGCGCGCGCATTAATGTTAATCGAGGAGAGAACTGCTTGCATCCTTGCGTGGCTTGCTTGTTACGATCGCTGCTTTATCTTCTTTAAATCTTGCCGGTCGCTGGCTGCGCGTACGCTGGCTGCTGGCCCGGGTAGCCACCCTGCGGCGGGTAGCCTTCGTAGCCCTGCTGCGGTGGGTAGCCCTGTGGAGGGTAGCCCTGGTGTGGTGGATATGCGCCGCCCTGAGGAGGGTAGCCCTGCGGTGGGTAAGCGCCACCCTGTGGTGGGTAGCCCTGCTGCTGGTACGCGTACTGCGGCTGCACGACCACCGGCTGCACGTACACGGCGCCGCCGCCACGGTGTCCACTGTGGCTGTGGCCGCGGCGACGGCGGTCGTTGTCGTCATCGGCACCAGCGGCGCAGCACGCACCGCAGAGCGCGCCGCACAGGCAGCACTCGAGCATATCGCATCCTTCGTCGGCCATCTTGACTTGGAGACTTCTTGGAGGCTTCTTGGAGGCTTGAGGTCTTCGGTTGAGTTTTCAAAATGAGGCGATGGAGCGATGAAAAAAGAGAGAGGGCTTGTTGAGGAAACGCGCCAGATGGCCGCGTCTGCCGGCACGGAAATCCGATGGAATGCACAATGAGTCCAACAGGGCAGCTTCAGCCAATGAGAGGCTGTATGGAGGTTTTTTTGGCGAATCAGAAGCGTGGAGGAAGGTATCAAAGCCGGTTGGGTGGACCGTTTGCCTTTGCCTGGAAGTGCGCAATCGTACCTACACAAATCAAGCTTATTCCTGCCTCGAGGAGAGAAAGAGCAAGAGGCGGGGATTTGGGCAGTCCCAGGTGTCCACCAGAAAATCCAGCGAGTTCTGGGTAAAGGAGCAGCTGGCAGGATGGACTTTGATTAATTTTGGCATCAAACATTTATTTACCTCCCTAGAATAAACTATGTTACCAGTTTTAAAAAGGTTGAGTAAAACCCTTGTTAAAATAAGTAAAACCCTGTTAAAATCAGGTAAAATGACCGATAATTATAATCAAGGGGCATTCCAATTATTTGAATTGACGTGACTCTCGAGCCAAAAATGCTTCCGAAAAGCTTCAATTCGTTAAACCTATCCCTAAAAATTGAATTGAACCAAGCTCGCTATCAAAATGGTATTCACGAAATTCATTATGAGAGGAAAAAGAGAGTGTGTGTACGACGACTGCTGACTTTTGTTGACCCAAGGCGACAAGAAATGATGATTTTCGGATTTATCAAAAAAAGAGCGAGACATTTGGAAAAGTCTAAAAAAAGTCCAAAAGGATCAAAATCGTGGGTCAAATCCATCGAACGCCTCAATGTGCCATGCCATCCACACTCTGTGGAGCTCTTCGCAGAGAGTCTCGCTGTGACAGAGAAAATTGGACTGTATCCACTTCGGCTGATCGAAGCAGACATGCGCCGCCAAAAGCTTTTGATTGTCCATGTGACCAAGCAAATCCCATGCTGAGATTAGATGCGAAATAACGTTAGCGACAACCAAACATCCACATGGAATGGATTTGATGATACAAATGCACACGTGTGCGACACGATAGGTGGGTGGCCATGCTCAGCGACTCTTTTTCTCTCTTTGTCGCTCTCTGCTGCTATGCGTCGGACGGCTTGATGGCCATGGGCGCGATGCACGCGTTCTCCCACCGCACGACCGTCATCGCGAGCTCGAGCATCCAGTGCATCGCGAACTTCATCACCTGCGAGCCAATGGACCCGCCGAACACGAGCTCGCAGCCCCTCGCGTCGCCATTCTCGTCGGTGATGCGCGTCAGATGGGTCCTATTGTTCAGTATCATCAACAACAGCAGCAGCCAAGAGCTCAGTTCGACGAGGAGCTCAATGAGCACTGTTCATGAACACACATGGGCCACGTACCAATGGAAGATGTCGATCCAGGACTCGTGCTCCTCGAGCGAGTTCTGGATGCCCGGCGCCGGGATCGTGCGGAAGCCGATCGTGTACCCCGTCTCGGTCTGGACGCGGAAGAGCAAGTACACCGTGTGGAACGCCTTCCCCATCGACACGTACTTTGTGTGGCGCCGCACGATGCACACGTCGTCGTTCAGCACCTGCAGGATCTCGAGGTTCACTTTCACGGCGGGACCGAACACTTTCTTGCGCATGTCGTCTTCGTTGCAGAACGTCTTCCACGATTGCTCCATGAGGTACTCGGTGCTCTGGTTCGCAAAGCGCTTGGTGAACGTAAAGTGCATCGACGATGTCTCTTCATCAAGGCGCCGCTTGTCCGCCCAGCCCAAGTACGTCGCGCCGGACGAGATGAAGTTGCCGCCGACTTCGAATCGCGAGATCACGTCGTACGACTCGCGGATGATCTCAAAGCACTTGGCAGCAGTGAGCGGCTCGAACGACGCATGCACCACCGCGCTCCACGGGAACTCGTCGTCGTCGCTGAACTCGACCGCCATCGCGCGGAACGAGTCGTGGAAAAGCTGCCGCTCGTGGAGCATCACGCGCAGCTGCTTCTGCTCCTGCCGCATCGCGCGTGCCTCGGCCGAGAGCTCCAGGTACTTGTGTCGAATCGCCTCGACCTCCTTTGGGTGCACGATCACGCCGCGCGTCTCGGACTGTTGTTTGACGAGCCGCAGGTACTCTTTCTCCAGGAGCTCCAGCTCGTCACGCATCTGATCAACTGTTCCCTGTGATAGTAATGATAGATGGATCACAACAACAACGGTCAGCGCATGAAGCCTACAAGATCGATCCAAAGCAACATCACCACTGCAGTGCACAATGCAGTAGGGTCGCACCATGCGTCGCTGGCGGGACTGCTTCTCGATCTCGGAGCGTCGAGCGCGCTTCGCGGCACTCGCGATCTTGCGCTGGCGAACTGACTTTCCAGTCGCATCCGCCGCAGCACCACCACTCTTACCAGCTTTACTCTTGGTCGCACCGGCCTTGGTATCTTTCTTTGTCTGCTTCTTCTTGTCCATACCAGCAGTAGAAGAAGAAGATCCAACGATCGCGACTGTGCTGGGCGAGTCCGCTGCGCCAAGCAGATCCAACGACGCGGGCGCGTCCAGGTCGTGCGGCAAAAACGCGGCACCACCGCCAAGTTCATTTGAAACACGCCATCGGTGGTCGTCGTCAAACACGGCGCCAGTGGCGTTGTTGATGGCGCCGCTGTTGGTTGAAGAAGCTTGGAGTGGATCCACGTGAATGCTGAGCGGCAGCTGTGCTACGTGGCCGTGGTGGTCGTGATCACCGGCTGCGGTCGTCTTCTGATTTGGCTGCATCTCGACGCACGGACGGACGGACATACACACACGAAAGGATGGCTCAGTGACCCCCACTCTTCCAACACAGTGCTTGTTCTGGTGCTTTTGCGCTTTGTGAGTTGCGTCATCCATCATCGCCCCTGCATGTGTGATGCCACTCATGATGGAGAACGCGCCGCACATGTGCTTTCAATAGAAGACCCTTTCGCTTCGGCTAAGTTTGAATACCTGCACAAAGAGCCAGTGTTCACTTTTGTCTCAGAATATATTTGAAACCAGGTTACAGATTTTTTCATCAATAAATAGAGGCTATCTATCAACACTTTGTGTGGATGTATAAATAGATAGAGGTATTGATACATTTGAGAATGGGCTTGAGCTGCACATTCAAATTTTGAGAAGCCTTTCCAAGAATAGATAATAAATTCAGGGAGGTTATCCTATTACTAAGACTTTAATGTTTGGAATGTGTGTTTTGCGCAGCGTAAACACCTCGTGGTGTAATCTCGGTGAGACGGATGATTGAGATGGCAAGAAGAGAAATGGAAGTGGCCAGGTTACGAGCCCTGATGCCCGATGCTTCTAATAATAGCGTTGCATGGTCACCGTCTCGACCCCTCAGAGGGCTCAAGTGTTCGTTTGCCATTCTTCTCTTTATAGTTTGATAAATAGCGGGTTCACGCACGAGCTCTCCCAGCGCAACACAGAGATGATGAGCTCCAAGAGCCAATGGCGCGCGACGAGCATCGTCGGGTCCCCAATCGAGCCGCCCGTGACCACCTCGCAGCCCACGGGCACCCCGTTCTCGTCTCGAATGTGGTTGAAGTGCGACCTACATAAGCAACAGCAGGCATTGAACCAGGAGATTAGAATCCGAGCCATGCAGTCATCCACAGCAAAGGATGCCAACAGCCAGCCAACGCACCAGTGGAAGACATCAAACCAGATCTCGTGCGGCTCGAGCGATTTCTGGATCTCGGATGCCGGGATCGACCGGAAGCAGAGCGTGAAGCCCTCGGGCGTCTGCAGCCGGAACAAAATGTGCACCGTCAGGAACGTGAACGGTATGTCCGGGTGCTGGTGGTCGCGCCGGATGATGTAGATGTCGTCGTTCACGACCTGTAAAATGTCAAACTTCATGCGCACCGATGTGTCGAATGACAGCTTCGCCATCTTGGCTTCGTCGCGAAACATATCCCACGTCTTCAGCAGCAGCTGCTCCGCGCTCTCCAGCGGGTACTTTTTCTCAAAGCCGTACTGCAAAGCAGACGTCACTTCGTCAAACTTCCGGCGATCGGTCCAACCCATGAACGACGCACCGGTCGAGACAAAGTCCTCGCTCTCTTCAAAGCGGCAGATCGCTTCGTGGGACTCGCGCACGATCGCATAACAATCTGCGATCGAAAGCACGTCAAAGCCCGCGCCAAACGACCTGCTCGTGGGGATTCCGTGCTCGGCAACAAGCTTCGGGGGCTCCGAAGACGCCGCGACGAACTGCTGGAAGAGCTCGTGCTCCTGCAAAAGCCGTCGGATGTGGCTGTGCTCGTCCGTCAACGTGCGCGCGAGCACTGTGAGTCGCGAGTACATTTGCTTGAGGTCGTTTGTCGACCGCGGGCGCCTCGCAGGCCGCACCAGCGCGTCGAATTCGCCGCTGGCCGATTTCTTTTCGAGCAGGTCAGCGTAGATGCACTCGAGCCGATGCACATCGTCTCGCATGCGTCGAAGCAGGCCCTACAGAAGCAATAACCACATGAGTCCTTTCACTGTCGCCTATAACAGAAACAAGGTTCACTCTACATACCTGTCTGCGCTGTCTGGACTTCTTCTCGATCTCCGACCGCCGGGCGCGCTTCAACGTGCCTGGATCCCCTGTCTTGAGCAAGTCGGCTTCGCTGATACCGCTGTTCCTTGCGCGTCGATCACCATGCGGATCGCCATGGGCAGCAGTGCCACGGTGTCTGTCTGAAGAAGTGATGTACGCACTGGCTACAGCAGGCTCTCTGCTCTTCTGCTCGTCCACTTCGTCGTCATCATCGAGACGCAGCTCACCCCAGATGCTTCCGCCGTCGCCTCGCTCCGCTTTCTCCTCTCTTGTCATCTCCTCGTAGACTGCGGAGATCACGTTCTCGACCGTCGGCGGCAGCGGTCCCTCGCCGATCATGAAGTCGTCATCGTCACTGAGGTCGCTTCGCGCCGCGACCAGCGCCAGCGTGTCTTCAAAATCAAAATGATCGCCGGTGTCGTCGCTCGTGTGGTCACTGTCGACGCTCGGCGATGAGTTCGCGAGGAAGCCGCTCCCGCCGCCTGTGAAAGACGAAGAGGGCGGAGGTGAAGAAGGCGCCACCGCCCACGAGTCGAAGAATGGCGTACTTCTGGTCGACGAAGCCGCGCCGCCATCAACTGTGTGTGTATGCGTATCCGTTGCTCCTTGGCGCCGAGGAAGCATCGCTGATCACCGCCCTTGCGTGCCGTCGCTGGAGTTGATCTGATCGACTCTTGCTCTCTGTTGAATGAATGACCTGACTGTAAACCCGGAGTGCACTTTGTAAAATAGAGATTTATAACAAGGTATCGACTGTACAGAGTCTAATAACAAACTGTGCACTGTGCGACATACTACAGTACATAATTTGTTATTAGAATCTGTTTTTCAAAATTTGAAAAAATTTGTTATAAGACTGTATCTGTCAAGGGGTAGTAAATACTTTGTTATAAGCCTCTCGAGAGAGGGAACACGCGAACCAATTTCTAAGTTCAACTTTGGTATCCCAAGGTATATTGTATTGAGCCACGACGGAGCTTGAATGAGAAAGTATCAAAGTCGCCACTATTGACAACACAGGAATCTGTGATTGCGCACCAGCGGCTTTGGTCTTCTCTCTCTCTCCGTTGGATGTCGGCACTGGACTTGTGGTCCGCATGGAGTTCGAAGAGAAAGCGTCGAGCGTCAGAACGCGGACTTTCAGCAAGGATCCGCAGTTTGAACTCTCGTCTGAGCTCGATAAATTTCACAACTTGTCGGGAGTACAGACACTAGTTGGGGTTGGATGTATGTCGAAACTGGAGGCTACGACCTCTCAAACCACCTGAGGGGGATATCTTTATGAGATTATACCAATTTCTGGATTTTGAAAAGGCAGAATGTCGGGTGGGTGGGGCAGGGAGCGGCATATTGACACCGAAGGCGCTCCCCTTTGCTCAAAACCTGGAAAATGGACTTCACCTGAAAGAGCGAGCGCGTGCGCCTCTCACTCACGCGCTATTCATTTCGTTGGTTCGCCGCCGTCCTCCAACTCCGTGGAGGGCTCTACTGGTGGCGCTGGGTGCTGGAAGCGCACGTACTTTGGCGGCAAGGCTGCATCAAAATGAACACACAGTACTAACGTTAGCATGACTCCGTCTCGCGTCACAACGTCGGAATAATGGACAACTAGCCAGAATAAAACTCACCTCGGAGCTCATTCAGGTGCATCACGCTCGGACCTATTGCCACCGACGAGTCTGTCTCATGTTGGCGCTGCAGCTGCCGGGGTGATGCTGTCGTAGCGCCTCTGCCCGCTACCTCTGGAGGGAAAACATGCACGAGCGTCTCTCTCGCATGGACGAGCTGCAGAAGCGCCTTTTTCGAAGCGCTCGTGTCGCCACTACCAATGTCTCGTTGGTCTGCTGTCTGCCTGTCGGCGTCGGCATCATCGGCACCTCCAGCTTCACCTTCATCCGCAGCCCCTGTGTCATCGAACCTCGGCCCTGGAATCAAATCGATCGATGGGCCAACACAACCTGTTTCGGAATGCGCAGCTCCATCTGCTACTACCGTGGCATCGGTAGCAGCAACGCCCTCGCTCTTCACCAGAGACGGCTGGCACACCAGGCTTCCTCCAGCTACGACCATAGGTTCAAAGTCTCCTCCACCAGCAGCAGCTGTACTCACAGGAGGGACAGACGGAGCTTCACTCACTTGTTCAGTCTCAGTCGAGCCTTCTTGCTTGCCATCTGCAGTCGTTGTTGGTAGTGACTCGTCCATCTGCTCCTGAGTCTCTACGATCTTCGCTTGCGTGAACGATGCGTGGCGCTCCGAGTCGGTCGGCGCGATCGCGAGCTTCACGTTGCGCGCGAAGCTCGCGGTCCAGTCCAGCGGGTCGTTCGGCGCGATGATCTGCAGGAAGCCGTGGAACGCCTTGTAGCACTCCTTGGGAGTCTCGAGCGCACGTGCCATCGCCCGCACGCGCTTCTGGAACTCGTGTGAGTGCTCTGCAACGACGGGACCATTCGGTCCCAGCGGAGAGTTCCTCGACACGCTGACAACACTGTGCTTTGGTGTGTCTGCCGCCTTCTCGCTCAGCGCGTGCAGCACGCTCACGAGCGCGTTGCCCCAGTGCACCTCCATCGCGCTCGACGAGCAGCACGTCGTCACCTCCCCCTTGAGCTTCTGGTACGATCGCTGCGCGACCAGCAGCGCCACGCGAGAGAGTGCGTGGTTGCTGATCACCTTCAGCAAACTCTCGGAGCTCAGCGAGAGCAGGTCGCACGCGCGGATCGAGCGCACGCTGAACGTGCTCACGGCGCAGCCGAGCAGCCCCCTCTCGCCAAAGAAGTCGCCGGCGCGCAGTCCGACCGGCAGCAGCAGCGCCGTGTGCGTCTTGCTCTGCAGGTTCAGGTAGCCTTTGATCACAAAGTACATGGCTTTCGAGATGTTGCCTTCGGCGACGACAAACTCGTCGCGCGGGTACTCTTCGAATTTGAGCTCCTGCGCGATGCTGTTCGTGAGCAGCTCGAGCTCGCGCGAGCCGTCCCACGAGAGCGATCGGAAGACCGTGCGCGTGAACCAGTCGAGCGGCTGCTGCGAGATGTGCAGCGCGCACGCCACGCGGATCGGCGGCGAGATCTCCTGGAAGATCGCCTCGTAGTTCACCCCCGAGTGCGACGACCAGAGCGAGAACATGAACGCGTGCGCGCGGTTCTTGAGTGCGCTGCTCACGTTCAGCCGCGCCAGGTAGAGCTCCACAGCGATGTGGTTGCGCCGAAAGTCCACCTCGATGCCAATGTACGAGATGAACAGACTCGCGATCTCGCCGATCATGAACGACATCACGAGCAGCCCGACGAACGAGCAGCAGATGCTGAAGATGTAGTGCGTCGCCGAATCCGGCACGAACGTGCGCCCTTTCTTCACGAACGCGGTCGTCGCGTAGAATAGGCCGCGGAAGAGCCGAAGCACCAGTTGCTGCGCCTGCGGGTTGGCGGGGTCCGCGATCTCGAGGTCATTCGACGGCAACCACGCGCTCCACTCGTCGCCGTAGCCGCTGTAGATCGCGATCGTGAGGTACGCGCACGCGCTCCAGTAGATCGACAGCATGTAGAGCAGCCACACGCCTCGGAAGCGGTTGAACTCGTACTCGACGCTGCGGCGATTCAATTCCCCCAGGTAGCTCGTGATGTTGACGACCTTGACGCAGTGCAGCAGCCGAAGCCAGGGGGTTCGCGAGAACTCCAGCACCACGTGGTACACGGGGAGTGCAGCAACCACATCCCACAGCATGCGCTCTTTCTTGTACGTCACGCTGTGTGCTTGCTCGTAGAGCTCCATCGAGTGCAGACACTGCTGCACGCGCATGCTGAACCAGATGTCAAAGATGAACAGGAGCTCGCAGAAAAGCTCCCCCCCTTTCACGAGGTTCGCTAACGGAGTGTCTCTCTCGAGCGGGTCCATCGCGATGCGGTACGGCACGACCACTGCGATGTACACCGTGCAAATCACCATCAGTCGCAGCCAAAAGAGATGCAGCGCGCTTTGCGCCTCCGCGCCGTCGCGCAACTGACGCACGAGCTCTGGGATCTGGCGCCGTAGGCACCGGTCCCAGATGCGCAGTAAGAGCGAACTGGACGGTCGCACGACGATCCCCCTCACACTGTCGGAGCGCTTGATGCGCACGAGCTGCATCTCCTCTTCCATCTTCTCTGCGCGCTGGTTCAACACGTCAATCTTCGAGAGCATCGCGCCACCGTTCTCGTCTGTTGTGTGGCGGCTCTGCTCTTCCTGCGAGAGGCGGTTCAGGCGCTGCTGCTCGCTCTGCAGGTTCGCGATGCGGATCACTTTCTGCTTCCACGCCGGGTACCTCTCAAACACGAGCTCGAGCGACTCGCGCGACAGTTTGTACAGAATGCACGAGGTCTGCGCGCGCACGTGGGCGTTGCGCAAGCTCTTTGTGAACAGCCCGTTCTCACCAAAGTAGCTCCCTGCCGAGATCTCGTTGATCTTCTTGAGTGTTTGCAGCTTGGGCGATCTCTTCCGTTTCCAACCTTTGAGGAACGGTGGCGAAGTGTTTGTAGCTGAGAACTCACTGCTGCCTGTGGGCTGGTCGAAATCGCCATTCACGTTGCCATTCTCATTCTCATCATCCTCGTCACCAGGTACCAAATCGATCGGTATGAGGACATCCAGCACGCCTGTGAACACAAAGAACATGTCGCTTCCTTCTTCGCTGTATCGGCACACGTACTGGCCACGGAGCACGACCGACTGGCTGAATTGCGACACGAGCATCCGAGTGACCGAGCCTTCCATCCCGCTCAAGAACGCCACCTTCGCGATCATCGGCTTGAGATGAACCAGCCGGATGTCCGTGAGCAGCGAGGGCGGCAGACAGTGCTCGAGGATGTGCTCCTGGGTGATCGAGTGGAAGTGCTTGAAGAAGAAGAACGTCTTCAGTCGGTCTTCGAGGCTTGGCGGCAGCTTGAAATGCGAGAGAACGTGGCGCACAGAGCTCATCTTCGCATTGAAATCCTTATTCTCGGCGTCCATCAGCTCGATGATATCTGTGAAGTTCCCGACCACGTACGCGAAGAGGAAGAAACCAGAGGTCATCGTTATCACGCTGAAGATACACTGCGCCGTCGTTTTCGGGAGCTCGCCCGTGTTTGACGCGGACATGAGCCCGAACGCCCAGAAAAGCGACCCCGAGTACTGTGTGACCAAGTTCGAATGGTACAGAGTCTCGGACGGGAGCCACTCGTACGTTCCAAATCTCGGCGCGTTGCCTCCTCCTCCTCCTTCATGCGATCCATCTTGGCTCGAAAGCCCCAGCTGTGACGCATTCGAGGCGAAGTCGAACCATATACACCCGAAGATATGCGAGAGCATGAACGTGTAGTAGAGGAGCCTCAAGAGCCGTAGCTCCATTGTTAGCTTCAGAAATCGGTTCTCGAGCGCTCGGAACTGCTGTGGGACTTTGAACAAGCGCAGCAACTTGTTCATGTTGACGACATCCAAGCGCTGGGTGGGGCCACGGAACCAGTTGATCATGAACAGCGGGATCAGCGCCAGCAGATCCAACGCAAACGTTCTCGAGCGAAAGTAGTTGCGCCGAATCTGCTTGAGGTCCATGACCTTGTTGCCGTACTCGTAGTAACCAAGGCGCGAGCGGACGTAGACGTCCACGAGAAACCAAACCTCGAGGGAAGAAGTCACTGTGTCTGCGGATGCGTGAGTCGACTTCACCATTCGAAAACAGATCTGGAAGAGAACCGTGATCCATTGGACGGTCATCACAAGGAACAACCAGCTCTCCCACGCCAGCACACGAACAGAATCAGGATCGAGCGCGGTGGTACCACACAGCCAGCGAGCGAGCCCTCTGTTCTGCTGTGAAGACGATTGCTGCGCCGACATGGTTTGCCGTCTGCTGTTGGCAGCACCTCCACCGACGTCCGTCTTCGCCAATTTGTTCCCAAGCAGGCGTTTTTCGAGCGCCAGTAGCTCTGTTGGAAGCTGAGGGAAGATGGCTTCCATAGCACGCAAATGCTCGCTTGCCATGAAGAGTAAGATGCAAGAGCTCGTTGCACTCACATGCTCACCATAACCGTCAGAGCTCTCTGATTGCATCAATGACGCTGTGCCAAAGAAACCACCAAGTGGCACACCGCGCGGAGAGCTGCCTTCCGTGATCACACAGACTTCCCCCTCAAGCAGGAAGAATACGCCAATCGCATAATCCCCTTGCCGGTACACGATCTCTCCTTGCCCGTAGAGCACAAACTTGACGTTCTCAACCATGACATCTTCAAGCTTGTCCAGTACCGTTCGCACGCCAGCAACGAGCGCCAGTGTCTGCAACACGGGGTTGCAGATGCTTCGCAAGATATTGTCCCTGATGGACGGCGGCAAATCAGCTAGAAGCTCGCCGATCATCGCGCCTCGATGCGACGACCACCAGAAATTCAGGAACGAGTTGACGCGGTGGTGGATCGCCAAGGAGGCGTTCTGGCGGCGAAGAAACAGCTGAATCCGAGTTCGTGTCGCGAAGAACTCTTTCTGCTCGTACGCAGATGCGGTGAAGCGCTTTTGCACGTTGTCGACCACTATCGCAGTGATCATGAACCCGCTCAGCATGAACACGATGGCGATCGAATATTGCACGTCGCTGTCCGGTTCAATGGTCTTCCCCAATGCCGCGAGCACGTTCGTTGCGTAGTAGAGTGACCGAAAGTACTGCATCTTGGCGACGGAGCGGAACTCCGCGCTGGATACCGAGTAAACGACCGAATTCAAACCTTCAAAGTAGCTGTCGTTGATTTGCCGCAGGTAGATGTCTTGTGATGGTATCCACGCGTCCTCTTCATGGCTAAACCCTTCAAGATGCGTTGTCGAGAAGTGCAAGCACGCGATTATATGGTAGAGCATGATGAGCAACAGCCCGAACAGCATGAGCCGTTGTTTGCTGCCCAGTCGAATGTATCGGTCGATTTCTTCCAAGTGGCCACTCAGTCGGAAGATTCTGCGCAATCATCATCGAGTCAGGTTAGCGTCACATGCCAATGAAGCTGCGCTTTCAGATGGAGCTCATCGCTTTACCTTAAAAGCCGGGGCGAGCGAAGGATTCCGTAAGTCCGAACGGACGAAGTGGCAGCTGAGTACGGCAGCGCGCAAAGCAGATCGAATGCGAACCCTTTGCGGAAATACCGTTCTGCACTCCGCACCGGGTCGATGATTTTCTCCGAGTCGAGCGTGAACGACAGGTTGAAATTCAGATACATGTCCACCGCGAGGACAATGTCTGCGATCGAATTGAACGCTACGATGGTTGGCACTGTTCTATTCATCATGGGGAACGAGAGCTGGAGGGGAACAATGAGCCAGTTGTAGATCTGATTGAGCTGTTGGAATTGGTTCGAGCGAAGACAAGAGAGAAGAAAACAGGCAAGAGGTCACGTTAGGGCACACATAGGGAGCTAGTCCCGTTGCATTGAGCTTTTATGGGCGTCCTTACCATGAGCGCGAAGATCCACCACATGCGCAACTTCGAATCCGCGTCGATACAGGTTTTCAACAGCAGATTTTGCCACTCATGCCACTGCTGCTTGCTTTGCTGGTTCTTTGCGTGTCGACTGTAATAATTCAAGGTCTGCTCCTCGCTCACTTTCGCCACTATAGATCTCGGTGATTCACCAGTCTCATCACGAGGTGAGATCAGCTCTGCTATCGCGTGCTCGTGAGCGGGGAAGACTTGATTCGCCTTTTTCCCGAGCCAATTTGCAGACCCGATGTTTCTCCGAATCAGTGCGACGCTAGACGAAAGGCTGTGCCGCGATGACCTTGTCGACCTGGCCTGGTGCAGATCAGAAGCATCACTTGGAACGCTCGAGTGTGCCGTGACAACCGATTTTTTTTTCGCATTCTGCAGAAGATGCAGGACACGCTTTGAAATGACGCCTGCGCAAGCTGGGTATCCTTCCAAGACGCGCTCGCTGTGGAAGCGCGAGAGTTTGTATAGCACTGCATACGTTGCTGAGACGACAGTCGCCGTTCGCGGACTGGTGGAGAACACAGAGAGCTCGCCAAAGCAGACCCCTTTCCGCATTTCACGCACTTTGATGCCATTGATGACGACGTTCAGCACTCCCGAGTGGACGATATACATCGCGTCCCCGAAATCCCCCACTTGGCAGAGCGTAAATTGGGCAGGCACGGAGAACATCTCCAGCAAGCCAGTGAGCGCAGTGACAAACTGATCATTGCACCCCGCAAACAAAGGAATCTGCGCGACCGTGTCTTTCAAGAGCTCCACCTGGATGTCCTTGACAATAGATGGACAGAGCAACTTCGTTGCTTCACGGGCATTGAACTCGGCATCTGTGTAATATCGCTGAGAATCAAGAAATCTGTCAGGTACTGAGTCGAATCGACGACGCAGGCATGGATCCGGGAAATTGACATACCTTCAAGTACCCGATCGCTTGCTGCTGCAGGTTGTCTGGGACGCGGTGGAAACGCAGGAGATGCTTCAGCTGGTTGATTCGCGCTTCGAAAGCCTCCGTTTGGCCGCTTTCACACTTAGACACCATGAAAAATGTCGCCAACAGCGACGTGAATAGCGAGAACCCGCAGAGCGCGACGATGATGGTGAAAATGAACTCTGGTATTGCGTGCGGCAGCTCGCCCTCGAACAGACCCGACAGCAGACCAAAGCTCCAAAACAGCGACATCAGATACTTGCTCCGAACAGTCAGCTCTGTGTGCGGCGCCGCTGGGAGCCAGCGGTTTGTGTGATGCTCGTCGTAGCCAAAGCAGAAGCGCACACAGGCGACAAAGTGCGCGACGATCATGGTGGTGACCATGACTTTGAGCAACTTGAGCTTCACAAAATGTCGGGCGTAGAAATCGTCGAGGTTGGACACGTACTTCCCGAGTCGCCAGCACCGAGTGAGCTTGTGCACTTCCAGCGTAATGCGGTTCATTGACACCGTCACCGGAATTGTTGAGAGTGGAACAATCGCAATCAGGTCCAGCATAAAACCGTACGATTTGAAGTATCTCTGTCGAGTCTTCCTCTTGTCACGAATCACGTTCCCGTCTTCGTAGTAGCCCGCGTGCGCTTGCACGTAGAAGTCGAGGAGGAACATGAACTCGCAGGCGAAAAGCGCGAAATACTCCGTTGGCAGTGCCATCTTGGATTTGCCGCGGAAGGTGAGCAGGAATGTGATGAGAAATACCTCAAAGAGGAGGCACGCAAGCAGCACTTGCTGCCAAATCTGGATCTCAACGGCGTTTGGGTCAAGCGCGTCTTCAATTTCATCTTCCAGGAGCGTCGAGTTCCGTCGGCTTAGCCGAAAGCTGTCGAGCACGCTCTCGACAGACTGTCGCCCCCTTGAAGCCGTGGAGATGACTGATCTCCCTGATTTGGCCAACCTGACTGACTTTACTGACCGCTTCGACTTTGCTGATCGCAGAGACTTGAAGGATTTCGCCGCCTTCGCGCTCGCATGTGAGTTAAGCTTGGGTTGAGATGCTCCTGTGTTCAGCATTTCACTTTGAAGATGGGCGGGCGACCTTGAGCATTTCTACCGACGCGGTGGAGCGAGGCTTCATCGCAAAGCGCCACGGCCGTTCACAGATAGAGCGATCACTGAATTTAGGCTGCCTTCCAATTTGCGTCTGAAGAAGGAGCGTTGCCGAAACCCCTCGTGACACCGACGCCTCACAGCACGGCAGACAGTTGCAAGCTCCACGCCCCTTGCGCAGAACGAGCCGGCGAAGTCGTGTGAGTTCTCGGCAAAGAAAACATACTCCGCCCGCAGCCAGCACTCCCAATTTTGCCAGGTTGGAAAGACTATTTTCGAATCTGCACGAGCTCACTGCGGTCGGGTCCGTTTCACGATTTATTTCCAACCAGTTCGTCCCTCATGCAATCAACAAACGTCTTGGACTGGAAACCCCTTGAGTCTGCTCAACTCACACAACACGACAGACTTCAACGCTCTGCCGCACTTCGCTGCTCTTCGCGTGCCAGCCTGACGCCTTGGCTCGCGCTATGACAGTGAACCTCGCAGCGAGAGCATAATCAGCAACGTGCTCGCCATTGCAAGCAAAGCCAAAAGACAATGAGCCGCGTTGGAGGTCTTCGTGAAAGCTTCCGCGCGAGTGGAATCAATCCGCGAGTAGCGTCAGTCGAGATGTTCTCCTTGGACGTTCGCAACGCGCTGGATCCACAGTCGGCATTCATCAAGGTGTGGCACCAGGTTCTGCTGGCAGGGGTGGTCTACCAATTCTTCATCATCCCGTTCGTGTTCACATTCAAGCCGCACGCAGCGCTGAAGGAAGCCCCCGAAGCTATGGTCTTCTACGCTTGGGAACTTTTGTTCCTCCTTGACTTTTATGTGAAGCTCAACACAGGCTTCTACGAGGATGGAAACGTGCATCGAGATCTACGCAAAGCCCGGATCAAGTACTTGAAGTCAGCCGAGTTTTTGATGGACGCAGCGAGCATCATTCCGTATTCGCTGTTTCCTGTTCACCTCAATGCGTCGCCAATGGTTCTCGAAGTACCCAAGATTGTTCGGGTGTGGAGGCTTCCGAAATATCTCTCAAACCTTGACAACCTGTACGCCAGGCACTTCGAAGTTCTCAAGCTTTTCAAGCTCGTGGTTGGGATCATTCTGGTGTCACACTTGGTGGCGTGCGTCCGATTCGCGTTTGGGTACGATGTCCATCACTACAACCACTGGCTTCCCCATGTCCCAGAGCATGAGCAGCCACCCCGAAGCGAGTACTTGATGTCCCTGTTCTGGGCATTTGGGATCCTCTCGGGACTCTTTGAAGGGGAATTGCCGCATTCGGTCGCTGAGTTCATCTTCACCATCGTTGTCGCGCTTTGTGGCTTCTCAATCTTCACATCCCTTTGCGCGACGTTCTTCATGCTTTCCAAGTGTGAGAGTGGCGAAACAGAAGCTGCTGAAGGACGCATTAACCAGCTGAAGCACATTCTTGAGTTCCATCGAGTAAGCGAGAGTCTGCAAGGCCAAGCCGTGGAGTACTTGAGAGTAAGTCGTTCTGCGCGCTTGGTTTGTTGATGACACCTGGGATATGTCTCTAACCAACTTGTTTTTTGCGAGCAGCTTTACTACACTGATGCGGACTCGAACGAGCGCGAGGTAATGAAGCTGCTGTGTCCCTCGATCGCCACGGACATCCAAATTGAGCTCATGAAAGACATCGTCGGAAGAGTGCCATTGTTTTCAGGATGCAATGAAGAGTTCGTCGTCGCTTTGACAAGTCTCCTCGAGCGGATATCGCTCCCAGCGCAGTGCACACTATTCCAAGCCGGCGACTTTGGAGATGCGATGTACATCATTCACTCTGGTGTTCTTGATGTGATCGTTGCCAAAGCGAAAGTTCGAGAGCTGCGGAAGAACGATTTTGTGGGCGAGCTCTCACTTTTCTCTAGTAGCCCACGCACAGCTACCGTCGTGACAACGACATACTGCGTGCTGTACAAACTGTCGCGATTCCACACCGAGAAAGTCTTAGATGGATACCCACGTGTGGTACAGTCGATTTCCACGGTGGTGACACAATTCTTGGAGAAAGTCCAGGAGCAGAAGGCACAAAAAGAAGTTGCCGCAACAGCCCTGACCCCCGGTCCCAAAGTTATCCAGGATGCCCCCGAGTCGTCGAACTCCAAGCAGCGAAGAGGATCGGTGTTGACTTCGCCCTTGACGCAATTACTGCACAGCGATTCTATCCGGATTTTCAGGAAGAAAACGAGCAACGCCGTTACGCCAATTCTCATCACGCCAGGCAAACCTCCAATAAAAAAGCGGGTCTCTGCAACTGCCTCTGGGTCTCCAATACCACTTATGCGACGTGTGCTGACGGGCAAAAAACGAAAAGGATCCGATTCGATCAAGGTCTTTTATGACCAATACGTGAGCTCGTCGGTCGCTTTGAAGAGCGAACAATGGTGGTCTTCGCTTCTCCTCAAGCAGTGCATCGACGCCGAATCAACTCGTCGACTGTGGTGGCTGCTCGTACTCCAGGTGAGTCAGTTTGTTTCCAATCTCTGCCTTCGCAATCCAATCTTGAATCTCACATGACGAATGCCGTGGTTTCCTTAGATTGTGCTGGTTGTGAACTGGGTGCTCGTTCCTCTTCAACTCGCGTTTGAGCTTTTCGACAACCCAGCGTGGTATGTCCATGCCTTGAACACTCTCGTAGATATCACTCTGGTTGCCGATATCTACGTGAACCTGAATCTCTCGTACATGCGCGACGCCGAGAAGATACTCGATCCGACGAGAAGCGCCATTCGATACTTGCGAAGCGCGTTTCTGATCGACGTTCTTTGCACTTTCCCGTATTGGATCTTTGCGCCTTCTGTCCACTTTGCAGTCATGCGCATTCCCCGACTGCCAAGGTACGAAGCGCCAATGACGAGCTGATTCAGATACTTATCGGATCTAACAATCCATTGTTGCCTTGGTCTTGCTTTCTTCAGAATTTGGCGAACCTGGGGGCATTACCAGGAACTGGACAAGATCTACCACCTCCACAGCAAGCAACGTCTCCTGGTATTCGGCATCGTCCTCTTTCTGCTCATCCACATCGTCTGCTGTCTGCACTTCAGTGTGACGCACATCGAAGGCTACAACCCGATCGAAGATTCGTGGATCCCATGCACCGATATCGAGCTCAGAAGAACCCAAGACGGCATGTACATCGATGACTTGAACGTCATTTACAATGCAAGCGACCCACACATCATGCACATCGCGAGGATGCAGTATGCTCGCTCGTTTTACTACGCTTCGAACGTGCTCACAGGACTAGGGCGAACGATGGAGCCGATCAGTGATACGCAATACACGCTTGCGCTGATGTTCATGTTCAGCGGCTTCTTGATCACCGCGATTGTCGTTGACAATGTCCAGAAACGCTTCACCGCATCAGCCTACGAGGAGAAGGAGTTTTTCGCCGTCCGCTCGCGCATTCAGTTGTTTCTGCGACGTCAAAAAGCTCCTTTTGCAATTCACCAGCGCGTGAATACCTTTCTCGACTACTGGTGGGCATCGCATCGAGGAGCGTTGATCGGAGAGTTATTAGTTGACTTGCCGCTGGGGTACAGGCGCGAGATCCTGCGAAGTGTCTGTAAACCCGCGCTGCAGACTCTAGCCTTGCTTCTCAACGTTCGTCCGTGTTTGAACGAGCTTGAAGAAGTGTTTGTGGACAATGCCCAATTCATCCTGTACGGACAGGATGAGGTGCTGTATCGAGAGGGCGACAATGCGCACGGACTCTTCTTCCTTCTCGAAGGCAGCATCTTGCTTTCCACCGGATCGGAATATAGAACGAAAGATGTGCCGCAAGGAAGCTGCTTTGGCACAAGGTCTCTGCAAACAGACGAAGCTCACACTGGATACGCCGAAACTGCTGTCGCTGCAAGTGGATGTGTTGTTCTGTTTTTCTCGCGACAGAAATTGGAGATCCTGCACAACGCGTTCCCGTCTCTCGAATCAGCGTTGACAAGGCTTGAAAAGCGCCTCCTTGACTCAAAGCTTTCCAAATCTGCCTTTTCTGAGCACACTGGAATCTCGTATCACCAACAACATTCCAATTCGCTGGCTCGAGTGCTCACATGTCAGAGCTCAAGCATCGACCCTGACTCGAAGATGATGGCCGTGTGGGAGACGTGGTTGTTCGTTGCCATGACTATTCAATGGGTGCTGGTGATCTTGCACATCTGCTTTGGAGTTGCTGAAGGCAAACATCGAATTGTCGATGGGATAACAGTCTTGCTGGAAGCCTTCTTCCTTGTCGACTTCTACGTGCGAACGCGCCTCGGGTATCACGAGTTTGGCAACAAGGTCATGGACTTGGCAAAGATTCGACGGAGATACTTCCGATCACGAAACTTCTGGGTTGACTTGATTGCACTTCTGCCACTGTTTGCGATCAACTGGACTACCTCATCGATGCGACTGGAGATTTTCAACATCAACAAGCTTTTTCGGCTAATTAAAGTGCCCACGCAGTTCCAGGCGCTGGAGCAGCGATACTTGAAGTTTACAATGGAGCTTCGCCTGTTCAAGCTGCTCTACTACACGTTCCTTCTGGCGCACATTTTCGGCTCGATGTATTTCGACTTCGCGTCTCATGCTTCTCAAGTGTACTCGCTGAGTTCCGGTCAAAAGAGGCAAACCAACTTCGGCGGGAACAAGTGGCTTCCGTCAGCGGCAATGGAAGACGCTGACACCAAATTCCAGTATTTCTCCTCCGTGTTCTGGGCATTCGGACTCATGTCGGCTTCACAACAAGGAGAGCTACCGAAAAGCACCGTGCAGTGCGTTTTCAGCGTGGTCACCATGATTTCAGGATTCTTCCTCTTCGCATACGTCGTCGGCAACTTCGCGGATATCATTGAGCTTGTCGATGTCGAGAACCGCGAGTTCAACGAGAAATTGGGGTCGATCCGTCATCTTTTGGCGCATTTCACGATCCCTCCTTCGATCGAGTCCAAAATGAAGACGTTCTTCTTCTTCAAGCGGTTCCACTCGATCACTCAAGAAGAACTTCTTGAGCACTGCCTCCCGCCATCTTTGGTGACCGACATTCGACTAATTAATTTGCACATCATGATCGAAAAAGTGCCGTTTCTCGGCAACATGGAGGAGTCGATCACGCGAATGTTGGTTTCGCACTTCAGCCAAGTGCTGATCCTGAAAGACGACTACGTCTACCGACAAGGAGACGAGGGCACGGACATGTTCTTCGTGTTCACTGGAATCTTGAGCGTCTTGATCCCCATGAATGTGTCAAAAAAGCACGGTGTCTATGGAAAGAGCCGTGCGTCCAGTGGCCGAGGAAGCGCTGTCGATATTGACGTCAAACCGTTGAAGCACATGAGTGAAATCACATCCGGCGATTTCTTTGGCGAAAATGCGCTGTTCTCGGACAACCCTCGGAATGCTTACGTGCGAGCAAAGACCTCTTGCATCCTCTATTTGCTCTCACGACAGTCGCTTGAGATGGTCTTCGAGTTGTATCCAGACTGGAAAAAACGCGTTCTTCAAACCGTCAAGGTGCAGCAGAAGCAACAACGGTTGAACGCACACACGAACGATAGACACCAACGTGATGGAGCTTCACAACGAAGCCAGCGATTAGAGTCAGTGAGCGCCGAGGACGAGCTCGACAACACCAATCAGATCGAGGAGATCAAACCGGTTTCAGCTGGAAGTTCACAGCCAGTTGTGGTGAGCCAGGGTATTCTTCGATTTGTACCAACTTGGATGCGCTCACTGATCCACGGTGTCGAGGCTCAAAGTCAACTGCATCTGGTGTGGCTTCGGATCATCGCGGCTTGTACTGGATACATGGCTGTGATTGTCCCGTACCGAATCGCATTTGATTCTTGCAATCGATGGACACCAGCCACAACAGTGACGAATGTAGCCCAAATCTTCGGCAGTATTCTCTTCGTCTTGGACATCTGGGTCAACTGGAGGCTCAAAGAGAGCAAGATCTCGATCGAAATTTATGAGGAGAAGCACCGCGACTCGTACAAATCCGAGCGACTGCTGTGGGATGTCCTCGCAACGTTTCCAATCGACTTCCTGATCGTGCCGTTCGTGTCGAATGGGTTTTGGCTCTGTCTGCCTCGATGCATCAAAGTGAAAAACTTTGTTCACTACTTGAACGAGATCAACCGACAAAGTGTCTCGTACGAATGGGCACGCTTCAAGACGATTTGGCTTCTGTACCTCTTGATGATGTACTGGACCGCGTGCTTGTTTCTCGTCGTCGCTGGCCACGATGGATACGGAACTGAATGGAACGCGTGGTTGCCAACGGAAGACGTACACCTCGCCAATCCAGAAAATCCATCGTCTTCTCAGCTGTGGCTCCGAATCTTCCGTGGGATGTTCTTCGCTGTCACTGCATTCGTGAAAAAGTGCCGCACTTTTGTTCCAGAATCAACGACGACGGATGTGTTTTCGATCCTGATCTGCTTCCTTGGGTTACTGGTCATGTCGTTCATGATTGGCGAGATCTCCAGTTTGTACATCTCGTACATCGGCAACGAAGTCAAGTTCCGCAAGGATCAAATTGAGGTTGAGCTGTACTTGTCGCGCTGGAAGATCGGCAAAGAGATGAAGACCCGTGTGCATCTCTTCCTTTCAACGCTCTGGTCTTCGCATCGTGGCGTCAACTATCAGCACGTCTTTGACGAGCTACCGCGGAAAATCCGACGACAAACATTGCTTCACATCGTTGAGCTGCCGATGAAAACCTTGATGCTCAAGATCTTCCGTCCGCTTGCCCACGGAGATGCGACCAGCTTGAAGATCTTGACGAACGCGATTGCAGACCAGCTACGCTTCGAGAGCTACCCGCGCGGCGAGAGAGTGGTGGTCGAGGGGACGATCCCAAAAGGCATGTACTTTGTCGTGAAGGGCCACCTCGTCCCCTGTTCCGCAACGCACTCTGATCTTTGTCGCGGAACTCGCTACAAGAAAGGCAGCTACTTTGGCGAGCAGGGGTTGCTTGGGTATTCCGTGAGCAAGATCTCTGTGCGCACCATGAAAGCAAGCGACTTGCTCTCACTGAGCACGGACGGGCTGCTGAACGCGCTACAATCCCACAATTACTTCTCGATCGCGCTCAAACTTGTCAAGGAGCTGTTCACCAATCTACGCACAGTGCACGACGGTGAGATCCCGAGATCGCGCGACGTGTGGGCGTCACACCTCAAGAAGATCCTCGTGCGGCAGCGCATGGAGTGGGCCTTGAGTCTCTCATCTTCGCCTCCGTCCGAGACCAATTCTGGAGAGAGTGCAGAAGCAACACCTCCGCCCTTTCTCCCATTTTCATCAGCATCTCCGGCTGGAATGGGCAGCGGCAGCAGCGCACAGCCCAAGGGCGTGACGCTGTGGAGCGCGGTGCTCGCGGGGGTGCTGGACACCGACACGCCGTACGCGTGTCTGCAGATGTTCGAGGCGTTCCTGGAGCTGATCGTGCCCGTCGGCGAGCTTTACGACAAGACGGTGATGACGACGAAGCAGGGTGGTGGGACACCCACGAGAGACTCATCCGTCAACACTGGCGGTGGTGGCAGCAAACCCGACCAGCGCCTCAAGAGTATCGTGCAGCAGATCGGTGCCGGCCGCCTGCGCATGAAGGGCGTCGCGCAGAAGCTGTCGCGGCAGTCGGGCACTTCGCAGCGCAACCTCAACACGCCATCAAACGATGACTGATCTGATCTGATGCTCAGCTTGTGTCCTGTGTGCCCGCACGCATTTGACCATGTTTTGTTTTTGGGTAAAATATTCAAATAATAATTTGGTTTATATATTTGACCAAAACATTTAGGTCAAATATACCAAAACATTTGAACCACAGGTTTAGAAACATTCTGGAGAGCTCTTTCCAACAATTCAGTACAAATTGCAAGATAGTTTCTGGAAACTATGTTTCGGAATGCTTTTAACAGTTAGGAACATTCTGGAAGGCTCTTTCTGTAATGAAGCTTTACTTTTGTATGATTTGATTGGAAAGAGCTCTCCAGAATGCTTCTAAACAGCATTTGGCTCGGAAATGACAACTGTTTTAATCAATTATTAATTAACAAAGGATTTGAAGTGAAAGTGCAATGTTCATTTAAACAAAAGTCCATTTAAACGAAATGTCAAGCGGCGAACTTGTGTTTGAGCATTTGCTGTTGAGTGCTGACACTGGGGCTGTTTTATTCGGATCTGAGGGAACAGATGAGAGCTGAATCGGCAAACGAAGCATGACCCTGCACCTCATCCAAGCGCGAGAGACGACCGTGTGCAGGTGTGTTCCTCCAGAAATTACCAGCAGTGTTGCGTCATAGTGCCATCTCCACCCCTCATTCCCTCTACCATCACAACAAGAACTGCGGGCGATCGATCCGGAGCGTGACGCACTCGAAGGAACTCCGAGGTGTGTCTCCACACTGCCAGTCCGACGCAGGGCTTTCGTTATTCGGGATCAACACGCTGTCGGGAGTCTGCCCCAGATGTTGCGAAGCTCGGTCTGTATCTTTTGGGAAGCATTGAGTTGCGCGAGCTTGTCCATCCACAAAGCGAATCATCACACACAGCCAGCCAGAAAAGCGAGAAGCTCCAGTTGCTGGTTGCTGGCACCATCAGTGGGAAAAGTTCTTCCTTGAAAAAGATTCTGCATATATACTGAACGCATATATATGGAGCGTCTTCCATTTTCACAGAAAGAGATGTCCAGTGCCCAGCGCAATCACCCAAACAACTTCACCCTCATTCTCGCTACGAACACACACAGCTTCTGGTTCTTTTGATGTCGATTCATTAACAATACAGTCACCCCTCTCTATAAGAGACATTTTTGTGCTCCAAACTCAGAGTGTCTCTTATGTAATGACTCTTATAAGGAACTCAAACCTAAATTTCAGCATCAATTTAGAATATTTATGATATGAAATCAAAATTCTACAATGAAAGTTATAATTTCAACTTCGAGCTAATGGTGAGGAAGATAAACAGCTGAATTCACTGGAATTTTACCCGAATACTCTCCGATATGCAGCGACAGCTAGTCGCAATAGTGCTTGTTGTTCGTGAGGAACTTGACGAGGCGTGATCATAATGGGCGGATGGATGAAACATTTGTTGGTCAGGCGATAAATGAGCTACTAACGGCGGAGAAACTTTCAGTGACATCGTGCACCCCGACGAAAGTTTTTGGAGAATACAAGCTAACGTTATTCTCTGTAGACACACATAACACACTTTTTTTCCTAAGAAACAGGACATATTCGAGCATTTGGATGTGAGAAGTGAACGTAGGCTTCAATTGACCAATCAAGAATGAATGGTACAAGTGAAATATAAACAAAGGTGCTTTCAATTTACATTCATCGGTGAGTGGGAATATTCACATGTCTTGAAAATGCCATCTCTTGGAGAGTCCACAGCTCTGCATTTGTGTCTTACATGAAGGTATTTCGAGTGAAAAATATCTGAAAATTTGTGTCTTCTACCTTGTTCTCTTATAGACAGAGCTCCATACAAACTCCTATATTATTTGATTGTTCCTGGTCTCACAGACAGGCTGTCTCTTACATAGAGGCTCTTATAGACAGGGGTGACTGTAGTGGTTGGACACGCTGCGTGCTGGTGATGGATAAATTCATAAAATTCAAATCCACCTGACAAGACCGCTTTCCGATTTGCTGTATATGGAAACATGACTTGATATTTGTATTCAGCATTCGACTGGAGTGCATCAAAACAGAGACTGGGCAGTTCGTAATCTATTCCTGCGACGCAAGTCGCTTCGATTTTGTATGCCTTTCAGTATGCTCTTTGTAATTTACAACTCTATCGCGTAATTTGCTCGAAAATTTGAGAAAACAAGTCACACCTTGGCAATTTGAGAAAACAAGTCCCACCTTGGCACACAGAACACAAGCGGCAATAACGCAAGACCAGAGCAAGTGAACAAGCAGGCAAACGCGATGGACGTGGACAGCAGCAGCGACGTGGCGGCGGCGCTGGCGCCGCCGCACGACTGGGACGACGACGAGCGCGAGATGATGACCTTCCTTCTGCTGGGCAGCAGCCCCAGCGGCGTGGACGAGCGCGACGACGTGACGCAGAACCAGCAGAAAGAACCAAAGAGTAGCAAGGCCAAGCTCTCAGCGCTCGAGCGGCGCGCCAAGCACCGCGAGGTCGTCAAGCGCTCCTACCACCGCAACAAAGTATGTGCTCTGCGTCTTCGCCTCTTCTAGCTCCCGCGGGGGTGGCTACTGGGGTTTCCTGACTCTCTTTCTATGTGTTTATAATAGGCGGTGTTGACCGACTTGAAAGACACGGTGAAGCGGCTGGAGGGCCAGATGAACGTGCTCAAGGTCGAGCGCACGACCAAGTGCGACGCAGCGGAGCCGCAGCAAGTGAGCTTGGCTGAGCTCACGCCGCGTGCGGATGCCGGGGGACGCGTGGACGACCTCAAGCGCAAGTGCGACGAGCTCTCGGCGCAGTCGGAATTACTGCAGGATGAGTCGGCAAAGCTGCAGCAGACACTCCAGACGCACAAGCAGTTCGTCAAGGCGGTGTGCACTGCGAGCACATCGTCGGAAGACGATGACAGCGACGATGACGACGCGGACAGCATTCGATTTGTCACAAGCGACGGCGACCAGCCTATGTCCCCATGGCGCGAACCCGTGTTCCCAGAGACGTCTGATGAAGATTTCTCGCCCGACAAGCGCAAAAAGACCAAGTTCTACAACTCACCGAAGCCCGCGTACGTGCAGAACCAGACGCCGCGCGCGCCGCTCTCGACGGCGCTCTGGAAGGAGTTTGGATACAAACACCTGATGCTCGCGCAGGCGCGCACGTTCGTGAACGAGACGTACCAGGGCATCCTGAATTTCGCGCTCAGTGGGCGATCAGTGAGCACGGGCGCGCGCATCATGGGCTGGGAGGACAAGCGTCTTGTAGAAGACACGACGATCAAGTTCTCTCTGCGCAAGCAGTTTATGGGTGAGAACGCGAATTTGCTTATGACAAAGACGTGGATGTGCTTCTCCGACCCAGTGTGTGCGGACGAGAAATTCAGAGGACTCTTGACGGTATGTTACAAGCGAACATATGAAAAGTGCCAAAAATGTGTACTAATCGTTACTGATATCTGTGATTGTGTGTGTGCCGCTTGTGATAAACCAGCTCCGCATCCTGCAGCACGTGAATGATGACACGATCGTGGCGCTGCGCGATACGGTGAGCTCCGACAACTCGACGCTCTTCCGGTGCGTGTACCTGCTCTTTCGCGTGCGCACGCGGTCGGGCTTCATCATTTGCTCGCGCTCGATCGACCATCTGTGCGTGGGCGACAAGGACAAGGTTACACGCACGAAAGACGGCCGCGTTGTCCAGTGGGTGCACTTGTTTGGCTGGTTTGTGATCGATCAGCTGGGCTACGCGGACCCGAGCTCGTCGCTTTTCTACGAGACTGGCGCGCAGGTCGAGTACGGAGGCAGCATGAACTACGGCGACGCGGGTCACTTGCCGGCGTTGGCAATGGACACGCTCTCGGTGGTCTCGCGATGGGAAGGCTTCATGGTGGATCCGGTGTTCAAGCTCCCGTCGACTTCCTTCTTCAGTTGAGCCAGCTTCTAGTCTGATTGGAAGAGGCAAAGGCGTGTTGGTGCTTGTTGCGTATTTTTATTATTTTTTCTATCTCATTTGGATTTGACCGACTGCAGTTGACTCTCGGTAGCAGCGTAGGATTTTGACAAAATGGAATTCGAGACGCGAGACCGACCAACTGACTTCTACTAAGCACCCTATTGTGCTTGTACACGTTAAGGACTTGCGCGACCACAAACAGCGCCAGCACTGGCTTCGCCAGCAGCAGCGAAGCTTTCTATTCAACAAGACGAGGGAGAACCCACGAGCGAGAACTTTCTTGCCAGACTCGTTCGAGTCTCTATTGAAGCTTTCTGTTCTTATTGAACAACCAAGTTCCCCACTGTTGTGTGTGCTTGTATACCGTCGACTAGCTTCATTGGGTTCATTTGGCTTCACGGCGAAGCGTGGTGATGGAGGAAGATGACGACGATGGCGAGAATGGTGGCTGACGAGGCGAGTCTGACAACGAAGTCAATTGCAAGGATGCAGAAGCAGATGGTGGTGGTGGTACAGGAAGCAGCTGGGCGATGCCGAGCGACTGGAGGATCAAATCCGTTGCCGTCGCCTGCCGTTGCAACAGTTCGCGGATGCTCGCAAGCTCCTGCGCTGTGGAGCTCTCGACAGCGAGCAGCCGCTCTTCAAAGCTCTGGATCGCACTCGCAAAGTTCGTGGCGACCTGCGCAGCGTCCTGTTGCGCTTTGTCGCGCAACTCGAGCTCTCTTCGCTGGGCATCAAGGATCGAAAGCAGACTCGAGCGTTCCCTATCGCGATAGTTTCAACCATGCATGAGGTTACAACCTGATTGCTCGGGTTTCTAAACGGCGTGTGGAAAAAGCACTTACTTGTCCCAGGATTCCTCTCTGCTCTCATGTTGCTGTTGCTGTTGTATTTGGAAATTGTGATTCACATTCCCGCTGTTTGAGGAGTGCTGGTGCTGCTGGTGATAATAACTTGCTGGTGTTGCTGACGTTGGTGCTGAAGAAGTCGACGGCGCTCGCGATGCTTTCTTGAAGGTCTTGCTACGTGGCTCTCTTGCAACTGGGACAGTTTCTGTCTGATCTTGTGTTTTATTTGGTGGAGGTGTGTGGCTGGTGATGGTCGTGCTGCTAATGGCATTGATGTCGCTGCTTGCTGAAAGTGCGTTGTTGATGTGCCGCGTTTTCGTCGGGGAAGCCGAGCTCGCGCGCAGTTTCTAGATGATCGAAAATCCATTTGCAAGGGTAAGGTCTGAGTACTCGGCAGATGTTATAGGTCACCACTGTCACCACGAACCTGGTTGCCGACACTGAGCTTGAAGGACTCGAACATTGTCACTTTTGTGAAATCTTTCGCGGGCTGCGTCGATGCCGCAAAGAGCCTGTTTGCCACAAGTCAAGTCAATAGCTCGCCATGCGCGTAGATCATAGCTAGCCAACCACTAAACAAACACGCGGAGACGCACTTTCGCTGGGCTTCCTGGGCGTGGTCGCGCGCGCGCTCCTGGCGCACGAGGTGAAGCTGGATGGAGCTTTCCTGCGACTCGGTCGGGTGAATCGGCACAGTGCTGCTGCTATTTCCTGCAGACCCAGCTGCGCTGAGACGCACTGTAGTAGTAGGAGAGCTATCACAAGGGTGCTTCATACTGAAGGTGACGCTCTCAGACGAGCGGAAGCGCAGTGGCGATGGGGAGGGTGAAGATGACAAGGGTGACGCCATTTCGACAGCAGCGACGTGGTTGTCTTTCGCGGACGAGTCGGGTAGAGCCCTGCGCTTGGATCTGTTCGTCTACAAGCCATCCAGTGACGCCAACTACATTGAGATACATAGAGATGTATGGGAGACAGAGAGCGAAGTATCGTATGTATACCTTTGGGGCGAATGTGCACTCCTGCTCTTCCCGACTCGTGAGCTCCTGGGTCTTGCTTTGGAGCTGCGCACAAGCACAAGAGTTCGGCCATCACCACCATTATTGTTGAGATACTCACGTGCATTTTAAAGAGCTCAGCAAACACCACGAGATACCAAACAGGCAGACACAGGTCCATGTAATCAAGCGGACCTTGCGTTGCCCGTGCAGCTTCCACGCCATTTGCTTCTCGTAGATATCGCCGCCGCCGCTGGCTCCTGCTGCAGTTACGCTGTTGCTGTTGCTCATGCTGGTGCTCATAGCGCTAGTGCTAGTGATGCTGCTAAACACGACGCTGCAGTTGCCGCTCTTGATGCGCGGCGTGCTGCTCTTGCCGCGCTCTTGCTCGCTCGCCATTCCGCATGCATGCGGCAAATAGAACAGGCTGGATGAGAAAAAATAAGGCTATATTTCGCAATAAATGGAAAGAGTGACTTTAAAAGAGGCTATATTTTGTCGTTTACATAAATATATTATACTATAATTACTATTTATTGATAGTATGAGATTATATTTTTGTATTTAAAGAAATATTGGTCGCAGATTTATATTTTTCTACAAATCTGTCGCAGAAAACCTTAGATAATGTGGCTCGCCACTATCTAATGGCCTTGCTGCTTTTTAGCTTCGGTACAAGCCTTGAGTAGTGTACTAAACACTATTTAAGTTCTTTCAATTTAATTTTGGCGACATCGCGCGCGTCCACAATGTTGTTGGCAAAAGTTTAACAGCATGAAGCTGAACGTGAACAAGAGCTGTTCCTGTCCGGATCGCCAGCGAACGAGAGCAAGAGAGTGGACGGCATTGTCAGTAAGATGGCGGTAACTACGACACCCGATACAGCAGCAAACCCCAAGAAGTAGAAGCGAGCAGGTAATGCGTGCGGCCGCTGCAACGAGGGGAGAATGTTTGAATGCGCATCGTGCTCATGCCTGTCAGTTTTGCCCGTTTGATTTGCGCAAAGCACCTTCTGGCAATGTGAAGAAGCCGCGCGCATCTCCCCCTGCCAAGCAGACGAACACGCTGGACATGTGGTTCAAAAAGGCTGCTCCGAAGGCAACACCAGCAGCGCCATCTGCAGCAACACCATCGGTAGAAGGCAACGTTGACCCAAGCGAGAAAGCACCAGCGAATAATGGCAGCGCTGGTAGTAGCAGCGACTCGCTATCGACAGAGCCTGTCGTGGAGCTCGCCAGCGTGACGTCACCTGTGCAGAAGAAGAAAGTGGTTGACGCAGCAAGTTCCAGCTCGAAGAAGCTCGTGCAACATCGCATCCACATCAAGACCCTTGCCGCGTCTGCGAGAGCGCACGTACTGACGAAACCAGTCGCTGTGAGCTGCGCTGCCTCGGATGCGATATGACTGTCCACAAGGTGCGTCCCTTTGTTCGCTCGTTTTCTGTGTGGCCAATGGATTGCTTTCCCAGTACTGAAATGGCTGCATTTACTAATGACACAGAAATGCTATGACGTTCAATCCGAAGACCCGATTGACGACTGGAATTGCCGTCGTTGCCAGTACATTTTAGACAAGAAAGAGGAACTGAAGAGTGCAGAGGAAGACGCGGCGGCACCCATTGAGAGCGACAGCTCCTTGCTCCCAACGCACGAACCATTAGGAGCGACACACAAGTACCA
>JAASGK010000116.1:0-42349 GCA_023334195.1 Globisporangium emineosum
CACGACCCGGAGCCACTGACACAGGCGACTAGCGTCAGGTGGAAGCTCATGACGCTGCACTTGGTCCACACATTCTTCGACCCGCGCACAGCGATGACTTTCTTTGACTTTGTTTTTTGACCAAATCCCGTCTCGTCCATATTAAACACGCGGTCGTTGGTGAGTTTGCGCTCGACCGTGTGCTTAATCAGCTGATTGAGAAGATGATCGAGGCTCTCTTGCCGGACTTGGTTGCGCGCGCGAGAAATCACTTGGGGGACCCTGAGTGAGAGTTGCGGGTGGCGGGCAAAGAAGCGCTTGATCCATCCGTCGCCCAGAAGGCCAGCCGAGCGCGCGGTACGCCTCGTTCGCTTTGCTGAGCACCATCTCACGTGCTACAGGGAGACCCTCTCGCTGCATCCCGACGATCCACGTCTGGGGATCGTCCTCAATTTCATACGAAAGAACGGGCGGCGGTCCGGTTCTTTGGCGCGTCACACCAGAGCGCTGTTGGATAGCGTGGCGGCGGATCGTTCTCTCTGGAATGGTGGGGAATGACTCGCGAATGGTATCCCACGACACATCACGTTCACGAGCACCGACAGCCTTCGCGAGATCGTCTTGGCTGTAGACCTTTCTCTTCTTCATTGTGCGTCGAGTTGCAGTATGTGGTCTGCCTGCGTTTGACGCGTGCGGACGGCCATAAACTGGTCCATTCGTTAAATAGACCAATCAGATGCTAGAGTTGACAATTTTGAGCGATCTGATTGGCTACTGCCGATTATCGGCCAAAAACTGGTCGTCGGCCATAATCTGGCCTGATACCTTATCCATTTTTCAAAAAGTAGATAGCAACCCGCGGGTTGGACCCAAGGCCTGCCGTGGGTCCAACCCGCATTCCCCCACCCAAGTGATCTTTTTGGTTTTGCTTTGTTCACCAGCGGCCAAAACGGAAATCGATCGACATGGCGGAGCCAGACACTGCCAAGCTGAGCTCGCTCTTCAACAAGAAGAAGAAGAAGGGCGCCAAGTCCACGACCGTGAACGCCAATGTGATCGCCAAGGAGCAGTCGCGCGCCGAGTCGGCGGCGGCCGTGGCCAAGTCCGCCGCCGCCACCACTGCTGTTGTTTCAGCCGCGGCTGCGGTGCGCCCGCAGTCCCCGAAGGCGCGTGTTAAAGGCAAGCCGGCGACGTCGTCCCCGGCGGGCGGTCCCTCGGCCGCGCCTGTGAAGAACCTGTCAGAGCTGACGCTGGGCGACAAGCAGGAGAAAACCGCGTTCCAGTGGGCCAAGCAGCCAAAGAAGTACAAGGACACGGCGGACTCCAAGGTGAGGGAGTGCTTAATGACTGAGTTACGTTTGTGATGTACTTCTACTGACTGCGATATCGCTCTTGTGGGTGTTTTCATATTCTATAGGAAGGCGTAGCGCGCACGTGGGAAGAACAAGACGCGCGCAACCGTCAGGCGCGAAAAATCAATTTGAGCAGCGAACGCGCGTTCCCCACCCTCGGCGCGGACATGGAGAAGGCGCAGCTGAACACGATGAAGGCGCCGACTGCCAAGGCCGTCGAGGTGAAGAACGCCTGGGGCGCGCTGCACCACGACGAAGACTCTGACTAATTGAAGACGACCATCCTACAGCCTCTGGTGTCTCAGCGAACGGATTGATGCAGCGACGTGTCTGGAAGTAGAAATAGCGACACAATGTTGCACTATCGCGTCCGTCCAAGAGGTTCACTGGTGACCAGCCAACCATCACACCCGACGCAGCACGCAGACTGCGAACTGTCTGTTGAACCTGCAAGCGTCCACACAAGCAAGACGAGAAACATAGAGAAAAAGGAATTCTGGCAGATGGCGCCGCAGGCTGCTGCATGCAAGAATACGAGCAGGCGCGAGTGATCGAGAGACTCGGACGAAAGGTAAAATACCTCCACACTAGAAACAAAATAACCCAAATGCTCTCTCTCTCTTTTTGTTTGTGAGCCATTCAAGTCTTCTATCTTCGCTTGACTGGGACATCCTGCCACTCGAACGCGCAGCCGAGGTACGAGCTGTAGCCGTCTGGGTGCGCACCAGGTACCGCGCTGTTGTTGCTCCAGATCAGATCGAAGCCGCCGACGTGCAGCTCTTTCCCCGACCGCCTGCCTTCCATGTCGACGATGTCCAGCGTGTGCTGCACGACGTTCAGCTTGAGCTGGTAGTCCTGCTCCGTGTCGGCGGTGAGCGACGGCGACGCGTTCACTTCGAGCAGCCAGGGCTTGAGGTCGCTGTCGATGAGCACGTCGTAGCCGTAGAGCTCAAAGCAGTGCTTGTCCTGGATCACCACCTGCTGCACGGACAGCAGTGACCGCGTGATGACCTGCTGGATGTCGTAGAAGAGGTGGTCAACGGCGTCCACGCCGTGCTTGCCGATGAGGAACATCTTGAGGTTGTGCAGCGGCCACTTGCAACCGACCGAGCTGTCGTAATCCTCGGCAGTTTTCTGCACCGACGCGTTCGTGAGGTGCATATCTATCAAAAGATGACCAGGTCAGCCACACAACCATGGCTCCCATCAAGAGTATCAGAGTATATCAACGTACACAGGTTGTCGATGTCACCCTTGCTCTGCGAGTAGCGCAAGTTGGAGAACCGCCCAAAGCCCGCGCGGTAGATCCAAAACGTAAGCGGGGAGAAGGACGTGACGAGCACGTAGAGCCGCAGGTCGAACTTCTTGCCACCGATCGTGTACGGGTTCTCCACGTACTTCTGAACGATGTACGTGTCGGCAGTCTTCGCCTGCAGCCCGCCCTCGCTCTTCCACGTGTGGTCGCGCTTCCATTCGTTGATCTCGCTGAGCTTGTCGAAGAGGAAGATGCCCCGCCCCTGCGCCTTGCCGATGGGCTTCATGATCCACCGCCCGCCCGGATTCCGCTTGAACTCTTCGAGGAACATGCCGTACTCGGTCGGGAGCACGAACGTCGACGCCCAGAAACCGTACTTTTCGGCTTCTTGACGGGACTCCGAGTCGCCGCTGTGTTATTATAATTGCACGGAGGTGGACACACGATCAGCCTATCGCTAAGCAACGAGCCAACACCTAATGTCAGCAGCTCAGCCTACCTGCGCTGGAGCTGCCGCTTGATGCGCTTGAGGTTCTTCACGAGCAGGTCTTTCCTCGTGAGCTCGTAGTGGTTCTGGAAATGGTTGATGCGCTGGTGGTCCTGCAGCGGCGTGAACGCGTCCAGGTGCTCACGGATCCAGCCGACGTCTGCCCAGTGGAAGTCCCAGTCAAAGTCGCTGTCAGTCTCGACCCAGTTGCCCTGGGACTCCATCACGTCCAGCACCGTGTTGCGCAACGAGGAGCGGAAGCGCACCGCGCGGCTTGGTTACGACGCATGACAGAGAAGCCATCAGTAACACCATGAGCAAGCCGTTGTTGCAGACACAAGGGCTCCTTACCGTCGCTCGCGGCTTTCCGGTCGCTGCAAGGTGCCCGCGCCTGCGCCATACTTTTTGTCCATCTTGGTCAGCAGGCGGATCGTCCGCACTCAAAGGGAAGGAGCACGCGCTGATGTGCCGATGATGTGATGTGATGTGAGAGCAGCACCACGAGAGAGGCCCACACAGCTTTTTTTTGAGAAACAGGATCCTGAGTTTGAACGTGGAACCATGATCCTGAGTTTGAACGTGGAACCATGAAGACGCGCCTCTTCCACCCCTTTGCGATCTTTTGAGCCGAAGCACGATGCGAGAAGTGTCGCCGGCAGCTGCAGTTGAAGTTGCTCGAAGCACCAGAAAAGATCCATGCAGGAGGAGATCATCAGCATGAGCTCCTCCTCATTTGACACCTTGGTCACAGCCACACACTTCTACCAGTCACTCGTTCTCCGAGTGAGCCCACTCGAGCATTTGAATGAGATAGGCGAAAGTGCTCACTTTGTCAGGATCTTTTATTGAGTAGTCATGTGGCCCACCTCATTTCAGTTGCATGGTTCCGGTTTTAAGGTGCATTTTCCACATTAAATTAGGGTTTTGATGTTCAGAGGAAGCGCGTGGCAGCAATATAAACGTGCAGGAAGCGAAGCGAAAATGGCGACGACGACGCCCGAGAAACCCAAGTACTCGGTGCTGCTGCCGACGTACAACGAGCGCGAGAACCTGCCGCTCATCATCTGGCTGCTGGAGAAGGCCTTTCGCGAAAAGTACGTGCTTGCTGCTCTCTCGTAGTGTCTCTGCATGCTTCACACGGGTGATTCTCATCTCACTCTGTTGTGTGACGTGTGTGGCTTCTTTTTGCGCCGTGTTGCTGCTTTAGCTCGCTCGAGTATGAGATCGTGATCGTGGAAGACAACAGCCCCGATGGAACGCTCCAGGTGGCGCTGGACCTGCAGAAGATCTACGGCAAGGACCACATCGTGATCCTCCCGCGCAAGGGCAAGCTCGGACTCGGTTCCGCGTACCGCGACGGGCTCAAGATGGCCACGGGCGACTTTGTGTTCCTCATGGACGCCGACCTATCGCACCACGTACGCCAGGCAATAGGGAGGGCATTGTTTTGATTCGGGGGAGATGCTGATTATGTGTGTGTGTGTTCGTTCGCTTATGCAGCCCAAGTTCATCCCAGAGTTTATCAGGTACGATGCCGAAATGTAAAGCTACTTTGACAACGCAAACGCTGCGTTACTGACGCTACTGTCGCCATGATTGTTGCGTGAACACACAGGATGCAAGCGTCTGCGAATTACGACATCATCACTGGCACGCGATACATCCCAGGCGGAGGCGTACGTTCATCCATCCTCCTTGGATGCGTCTAGCAGCATGACTCACTCTGGTTGGTATGATGTGTATGTATGCGCAGGTGTACGGATGGGATCTGCGCCGCAAGCTCACGAGCCGCGTGGCGAACTACCTCGCCACGATTCTGCTGAACCCGTCGGTGTCGGATCTCACGGGCAGCTTCCGCCTCTACAAGCGCGCGGTGATCGAGGACATCATGAGCTCCATCCAGGGGCTCGGCTACGTGTTCCAGATGGAGATCCTCGTGCGCGCGCGCCAGCGCAACTACAGCATCGCCGAAGTGCCGATCACGTTCGTGGACCGCATCTACGGCGAGTCGAAGCTGGGCGCCGGCGAGATCGTCGCGTACCTCAAGGGACTTTTGAACCTCTTCTTCACCACCTGAGAAGTCGTCGCGTCAGGCTGAACGGCATGTTGGTGGAAACATACGCCAAGCCACTGCACACCAAGAAGAAGATTTCAAAATACCTGCATTATAGGTTGATTATATAAGTGACTTGAGTGGACGAATATGTGTGTCTGTGTGTGAGAGTGGGTGTGACGATGGAGATCAGCCGCTGCCTCGAAGCGCAGCGTGGGCGACCTCTGCAGTTGTGTCGCTGCTGCTGTTGTCGCTCGTCTTGCCCGTGACGGTGGACACGATCATCTCCCACGCACTCGGCGCAACGGCGTTTGCACCGCCTTCGCCAGATAGCAGCACGAAGATCGCAAATAGAATAATTAAAAGCAGCGGCACCGAGCACATGATGGCGCCGGTCCGCCACGCTGACGCGGGCTCCTCGTCGGCCACTTTCGCGCCGGAGAGCGCCGCTTTCTTGGATAAAAGATGCCGTCGCTCGCGTTTCGCACGCAGGCGCTCGCGCTCGAGCATCCAGTAGTTGAGCTGGTCAGTGTCTTCCCCCGCGGCGCGCGCAGCTGTGGTCTCGTGGGCGGGTTCAGATCCAAAAGATCCATTCAGGTACGAAAAGAGAGAAGCGCTGTTGTGGCTCGTGCTGGGGCTGCTGCTGTGGTCGAGGTCGCTCGAATGCAGCTCCACGTACGAGTGCTCGCTGCTCTGGCTTGAAGACGAAGACGTGCTGGTGGTAGAGGTCGTGCTGGCGGTGCTGCTGTAGTACTGTTCGAGCTTGCTGCTGCTGAGGAGCAGCATCTGGAGCGTCTTGGATGCGGTGACCGTCACGGTCGTGGTCGCGCTGTTGTTTTTGCTGTTGGTGTTGCTTGCGTAGTTCGCGGCTTGCTCCATCTCGTAGTACTCGGCGAGCTTCTCTTCCTCGCAGTGCTGCAGTCGTGGCGAGGCGAAGTGCAGGAGACACTGGTGCTCGGGGATGCTCTGCGGGATGCGGATGTTGCTGCCACTGCTGGTCCTTGAAGCCGACGTGAGCGTTCTTGAAGCGCCGCTGAACGAGCCGTAGTTGGGCGTCTTCTCTCTTGGAGGCGTCTTGAGCGACATCGCGGCCGACCAGTACATGGTTGTTTTCTTGACAGAGTGATATCTAGCGCGTGCAGGCTGATTGGGGACTGACAGTTATCCGCCCACGATCGCACAGAAGAGAACGAGCGGGTGGTGGCTGCTTCTTGCTGCTTGGAGCTCTTGGGCGAAATGAGATGGTCGCGACTGCTGCAAGCAGAGAGAAGGAAGAAACGTCGGGCGAGGCGACGCGTCAGCTGCCGACGCACCGGGCGTCAGGGGATTCGGAGGAAAGAAATGGGAAGGAGCAGGAAGGGTCGTCCGTCCTCTCTCTTCTCAACAAGCAGGCGAATTGGAATGTGGTGGCGGCATCTTTCTCTGCCTGGTACCTGACCTGACCCTTTGGGTCAGATTTGCTTTTTGGCGGCGGACGCGACGGAAGTCGTACTTAATCGGAGCGACAAAATCCCGCATCTCCTCGATTCGGGATTCGTTTATTCTGGAAATTGCGCGTTTCTATTGGCTGAAATATTGGGGTTTTAAGATCACGTGGATTTTACTGGCCGAAATTGGCGAGATGATTCCTGATGATGCGTGGAACTTTCGTTTTCGCTTCAAGTTCTGTTGAGGGTGACGTCGGGTTCGTAAGATCCAAAACCCACAAGACAGCCTTTCATATTTTCAGAAATTGCATATCCTATCAAACAGACTTCAACTTTCAGAGCCTTTCTCTTTCACTTTGTGTGTAAATATGCAACTGCGACCCATCTTGTGACCCCTCCTCGGGTATTTCCCCTTTCTGTTCTGTCCCTCTCACAAGGTCCAACTTTCCTTCTTCAGAAACGAAGCAGCAGAAGAAGCGCAACCTTTCCCACAAACTTGCCAAGCAAAGCCCGTCATATCATACAGATACAGCAGGCGGGAGCAATGAATGGCAGGGGGTCATGACACCGACACGAGGTCATGCTTTCGTCACCCCTCAAGGCATCCGTCATGCTTCAAACACGCGCCTTCTACTGCTGGGCTGTGAGCACCAGACCGCGGTCTCCACACACAACAACAACAGCATTTGGCTCGGTCGGCAAAGATACCAGATGTGATGGGCGAGTGCTTCTGTGTCCTGCCCAATAGCATACAGCAGCATGATATGCGCTAACAAAGGCTGATGCTGTGTGCGGCTTTTCAAAAACTGGCACAAAGACATGGAGCCATTTGTTACAAGAACACTTATGGTCAAAGCCACTACGTATCATACGCGCGATGCTGCTGTTGTGTGCAAAGTGTATCGATCTGTCTACGTGAAGCGAGTGGCTGAGTGGCCGACTGCGTAACCAGTCATCCATCCGTCCGTCCGCCCCGACGTGACGTGTGTTTACACAAATGGGTGCACAACAAAGCAGCCTGTGCCGCACTTCAACGCGCAGTCCTCCTATCAGAAGCCCTGAAGCCCTGCACGCGCGCGCGCCAACCCCAGCGGCATCGTCGCCGCCGTCATCTTCGGGACTCTCGAGCGTCGTCACCAGCCACCATCATCGTCACAGGGGTCGAGGCACTTCTCAGTCCAGGCAGCGCACCTCCATCATTATCACGAGCGCCATCACCCGATCGATTGTGCGGGATACACATGGTTGGATGGCCCCACTTGCAGCATGTTCAGACCGCTCCCAGAGATGTGCACAGCGGGTGTGTTGAAGAATAGCGAAAGCGGTGCAGAAACGCACTGCTGCGAGAGAGAGAGATCAGACAGGATAGTAACCCATTCGCGTGTGTCAACTTGACAGAGGCAGCGTATTCGAGCGGGCGAGCGGTCTCTTCGAGAGTCCGACTTGACCAAACAGCAGCGGTCTTCGCCTTACTGTAGCGAAAGAAAAGCAGAGAAGCAGCGGCACCTTCAGGCGCATTCCTGCTGTTCACTCGGACAACAGGCATTGCGATCCGACTCGACCAACTTGACCAACGCGGCTCAGCCCACGCTGGCTGTGGACACAAACCAAACAGCTCGTCGCGGCTGTTTTTGCCAGGGGTGTAGCTTTTTTGGCGCCATCGGAATCTCGGAGCTGACCAAGTTGCACTCTCTCGCTTGCTCATCGCGGTTTTGGCTTTGGTTGCTCACTTACCTGTCTGTGAGTGGTAGAGCCATTCTCTCCATCTCTCTCTATCGCTCTCGTGATGAGCACGAGAGTTGTCGAGAGGCAGAAAGCGACGGGTGGCTGGGATCCTGGCCCTGTGTCTGGTCTGAGCGACTTGCTTGACCCTGAGGATTTCTCAAGATGGCATGTGCTGCTGTCAGCTCTGTGGACCACAGACTTCACTGACGATTTTGCAAGAAGCTGACGTGGTGGTGAGTTGGAGCGACCACTGCTCAGCAACCGCTATATTGCCACAGTACCTACACTACAGTTGCGTTATGCTGCGTTTGCCATTCACGACTGGACACTCGTTCGTCAACAACACTCGGAGGTCTAGGGCAATCACCAACGACAGACACAAAGACATGGAGCCAGCCATGTTGAAGCTTCTTCTTGCTCTCACTGGACGTTTCCAATAGCGTCAGACTCATGGCCAACCGAATAAATGTTTACCCAAGTGGATGCAAAAGTGAATTCGCAACAGGGAACGAATAAACTATTGGCTCTTTTTGTTTCGCATTTAATGTGTCTCACGTGACGGCAAACAGCAACGCCATCTGTCGTCTCTGGTTCTTCCTTTTCTCTCTAGTCCTCCTCCTCGCCGCTCTCCTCGTCATCATCATCGTCGTCATCGCTCTCTTCCTCTTCCTGCAGCCAGTCGATGAACTCCTGCACCTGGTGGGACTTGGCGAGCGCCGGCAGCTCATTGCTGTCGTCCTCGGCATTGCGCACCGTGTGCCACTCGAGGATCACGTCCTCCGAGACCCACTCGAGGTCGTACACGATCTGCAGCAAGAAGCGGAAGAGCGGCGACCACACGGCGCGGTACTCGTCCGCGGCGCAGAACCCCTCGAGCGTGTGCATGACCGCCACTTGGTCCTCTTGCTCCACGAGACACTTCTTGATAATGCTCGTCCACTTCGTGAACTTGCCCTTCACCTGACCGAGGATGCCCATCGCCGACTGGTTCTCGGTCGGGACGAGCTCCAGCAAACCGGGGAGCATCGCGCCGATCACGTCTGCAAACGTGCGGTTGTGCGCAAACTTGGAGCTCTTGATCTCCATGAACACATCCTCGACCGCGTGGCCCGCCAGGTCGCCGTTCATGACGTTTTCCTTGATAATCTGGCTGAACGGCACCTCGTCGAGCATGCCGTCGGCGTCGAGTCCGTCGAGGTCGTCGTCTTCGTTGTCTTCGTCGTCCGACAAGCTCAGCGTCTCCCAGTCGTTCCACTTCTGCGTCTTCTTCATTACAATGTCGGACGCGCCGATCAGCAGACTCTTGAGCTTGTCCAGGCGGCGCACGTCCAGCGGCTCCTTCGCCAACGAGCTTTCGTCGTCGTCGCTCTCGTCGTCGTCCGAGTCCACGTGGATGTCGTCGTCATCCAGCGTCCACAGACGACCGACGCCACCAAATCCAACTTCCTTTGCGTCCCACACGATGGCGCCGGACTCGTCTGTAGCGATAGCCTGCCCTGCCTGGTTCTTATTTGTTTCCTTGTCATCATCGTCATCCTCTTCGTCGCCAGATGAGAATTCGTCCTCCTGCTCCACATGCGCCGCAGTCGTCACTTTCGTGAACGCCTTGAGCTTGAAGCCTTCGCCAATCACGACGCCAAACGACACCACGCAGCCTTCTTCGATCACCGCCCCCTTGCGGATCACCACATTGTCGCACAGAATCGTGTTCGTGATGCTCACGTTGTCTTCCACGACCACGTTCGACCAGAGGAAGCTCCCCTGGATCTTCACGTTCTTGCCAATGACGCAGTTGCGCCCCACGGCACTCTTGAGCACGCTCGTGTTGTCGCCGAACGACGAGCCGGCGCCGAGGATCGACTCGCGGCCGATCGAGCACGTGCGCGAGAGACTCACGCTGTCCTCCTTGTAGACCATGCCGCGGTGATACGAGTACGTCGTGTCCTCGGGCCCGAGGTAGTTGGTGTCCGGTACCATTGGGAAGACCCAGCGCTGCAGGATCGCGTGCGAGATGCCGCTGTACGTGCGCGGGTCCATCACACGCGCCGCGAACTCGTCCGTGACGATCTTGACAAAGAACTTGTTGCCGAGCTCGTAGTTCTGCACTTCGTTGTGGAAAAAGTCCTGGCGCAGGTCCTGGTAGTCAAAGTCCTCGGCGAACTTGAGCAGCACCTCGGGCGAGCAAATGTCAATGTAGCAGTCCATGAGGTCCGAGCGCAGCGAGATCTGCGCGTGGTCCTCCAGGAAAATTGTCGCGAGCCGCGTCGAGCGCTTGGCCGGGTCGTCCTCGTAGAGCACGATCTGCGACGTGGTGCTGTCAATGCCCACGATGAGCTCGTCCGTGAGTGGCCGGATGTTCGTGCTGAAGTTCGGCTGGATCTCCTTGAAGATCGACGTCATCATGCACGTCGAGTCCTTCTTCTTGCGGACCTTGTGCTCCTCGATGGCCGCCGGCAGGTCCACGTTCGCGACCACGTCGCCGCTCATGAGCACGAAAGGGTTCGATTGGATGAGCTGCTGACGGTCGATCTCGCGCAGCGCGTCGCCCGCGGTGATGCACGACGGGCTCGAGAGGCATTGCACGTCGATGCGCTTCGCGACCTGCGACTTGTCGCGGATGAACGCCTCGATCTGCTCCACGTGGTGCGTGCAGAAGAGGATCACCTCCTTCACGCCCGACGACACGAGGAACTCGAGCGAGTACTCGAGCATCGGTACGTTGGCGAGCGGCAGCAGCACCTTGGGCATCTCGAGCGAGATCGGGCGGAACGTCTCGGTGAACGAGTCGGCGAAGAGGATCGCCTGCAGCGGGGCCTCGCGGCGCACGTCCTCGTTGTTGCCGCCCTTCCCCTTTCCCTTGGCTTTGCTCTTCGCCTGTGGCGGCGCCGCTGCGGCGGCCTTGCCTGCTGCGCCTGGCGCCTTCGCGGTGCCTCCGCGCGCCATGATTCTTGCTTCTGTTGCTTTTGTTCTGATTGACGCTGATGCTGAAGGCCCGAAGCCAGTCGAGTCGATCTACACGGGTTGAGCCTATCCAACAGCATAGCATGCTGTTGGACAGGCCATTTGGTCGTCCAACCTGTGATACAGCATAAAGTGCTCGGTAAAGCGGGGAAGTGAATCCCTCTTATATAAGATAACATCCCTGTAATAATCAATGGACACCTCGCGTCGTTTCGTGATCCACATCAATCGTGAACAAGCAATGCCGCTTGGAGTGCATGCGGTGGTGGAGCGGAGAGTGCCGCGGCTGGCGCTCGTGCCACGCGATCAGCTGCAAGCGCATAGCCCAACGGAAGCAACAGATCAGCAGCAGCAGAGGCAGGCGAAGCAGCACGGGAAGCGTGGCGCCGCTCACAGTGCCACACGCCTCAAGCATAATCACGAACACGCTGGCGTTGCACACGATGAAGACGCCGTCAGAAATGAAGAGCTCATAGAGGATACCAATGGAGAATTCTATGACGATGACATGTTGTCGAGTGAAAAGCAGCAGCTGCGACTTGGCGAGCGGTTCCTGCGCATGATGGCGGCGATGGCGCGGCTCTCGCGCGTGCCGCTGGACAACCATGAAGATGGCCAAGGCAGTGAGAAACAACCTTTCGCATCGTCACACTCGCCAAAGCAGCAATCGAGCCAGCCGTCCATCGCACTGGAGGTGATCGTTCAGAGAAAAGAAGCTCTAGCGCTACAGCGACTCTCGCCCCACAAACCAGTACCACCAGTAGCAGCAACAGCAGCGCAGTCTACCGGATCGCCTGCAAAAGGCGCCGCCGCGCCGCTGCTCGTGCCCGTGAACGCAGCAACTGAACCACTTCACCCGCACCTGACGTTCGAGATCTCGATGCTGCTGCCGCAGCCAATCGACACGCGGCAGAGCTCTCTGCAGTCACCCATCCGCAGGAAGCAGCTGCGGCCGCGACGACGGAAGAGACGCAGACGGAGACCGCGCGAGAAGCGCTCGTTCCAGACGTCGCACGCCACGTGGGCACCGCGCGCCTCGGCGGATTACATCCAGGAGCACTCGCACCACGACAGCCGCTCGTCCAAGCTCATGGAGAAGTTTGCGCAGCTCAAGAAAGTGGCCGAACCGTCGTCCCATCCGCAAATGGCAAAGTCGTCCTCGATGCCAATGCTTAATGAGCGAAAGTATCTTTACGCGTTCCCGCCTTTGAACACATCTGCTGTACTGACCAAGAACGATCCAAGGGCTTATGACGAAGATGATGAGGAAGACTGTGATGAAGAAAACAGCAACAGTGATAGTGACAGATCTGAGGGTGAGAGCGAAGGCGGCCAAGAAGGTGAACGCGACCAAGGTGAAGACCAAAACGCACGGAGCGAGAACAATGAGCCTACATTCAGTTCATTCTTTACACACTCCGCCCGGAGCACTATTCAGGAGGAGGCTGCCTCTCATACTTACCCACGAAACGAGGCAGCCCCTCCGACATTTTCTATCACAGCAACGCCATGCGATACCGACACCAGCGCGACCTATTCATCACCACCGACGACGACAATGCCAGGACGAAAGCATCCGCTCTTCCACCAGCCGGCGTGGATCTCTCCGGAACTCAAGAAGTGGCTCATCAGCTCTGGGATGTTTCAGACCAAACCACGACACCCCATCACCCGCTGAGCTCTTCGTCTCTCTGTCGTCTGGCTGGATGTCTACTTGCTTGCTTTGCCTTCACCTGGATGCGTGGACTGGACGCTCGTTTTCTTGCTCTCTTCTAAATAATGAAATAACTCGTTTTGCTTGCTGTTTTCCCCTCTCTCTCGCTCTCAAGTTGGCTCTTTGCTTGCTCCTCTTTATATCACACGCTTGTATGATGGCGACCGATCACCAAACCTTGGTGGTTCTCTTCTTGTTGATGCTGGTGTTGACGGCGATGACTATGGATGGATGAATGGATGGTACACAATGAACCAATTTTATGTTTTTCCCGACTTGTACGTTCCTGCCGGTGGCTTGTAGCACTCTGGGAGCATCTTGCGCTGCATCTCGTTGAAGGCAAACTTATCCGCCTTGGTGTTCAGGAACACGTTCTTGCGGCGCACGCCGTAGAGCCGCATGCTCGAGCAGATCTTCGAGCCCTGCGTAGCTTTCAGATCGACGCAGCAGATGCGCGCTTGTTCCAAAGTGACCGACATCGCCGTGCGGTCCTTGCCACTCTTGCAGCAAGTCACACGAGATCCGCCTAGCTCTCGACAGAAATCCGAAGTATCCATCAACAGCGCCACGTTCTTCTTGAACTGGTTCGACGAGGAGCAGATGTGGTGCTCGATCTGCGCGAGTAGGTCGTCCAGCGCTTGGATGCTGTAATGGCCGAGCGGTAAATCGCCACCAACGCTGTTCGCGCGTCGTCGCAGCGACGCGTGCGACCGGAAGTCGTTCTCATAACTGTGTAAGCGGCGGAAGATCGAGTAGAGGTCCTTGAGCTCCTCGAGGTTCTCACGATTTATCCTGTCCTGCACTTTCACGGAGCTCGCCTTGTACGCGTGGACGAGCGTCTGCTTCTCGTTGACGCCCTGTGTAAACAGCACGCAGCGCACGCGGAATGGCTTACCGGTCATAAGTAGTGGTGGAAGCACGTTCATGTGGCTTTCCTGAATGCCGATCGTCACGAGCAGGTAGTTGCCGCTTCGGCTGTTGCCTTGTCCTACTGCTCCGCCCGCTCTGTTCATCTCGTTCGCGTTGTTCTCGTTCCCCATAAATGCGCGGCCTTCAGAGGGTGAGTAGTTCTTGATGACAAAGTGGTCCCCTGTGGTCTTATGTTTGCGAAACTGCACAAACACGTTGCGTAGCCACTTAGCGCCAGCCGCAAAGTCCTCAAGCATACCGATTTCCTTGCCTTGTGTGCTCAGCAGCGACTCAAAGTTCATCAAGTAGCCAAACTTCAGCGCATTCTCAAGCTGCGATCGGTGCTGTTGGCTGCCAACGACTGCGAGATCGAGACTCGCGATGATGCACGCGATGGCAGCTGATAGGATCTGACTACCAATGATGTCGAGTCGGTCTTTCAGCTCCAGACGCGTTTTCAGTGACGTGAGCGACTCATCCGTCTGGTTTGGCGCTTTCGAGTTGCTCACGCGGCTCTTTCGACGCGTTCTCTCCGTCTGAGTCGACGCAGCCGCAGACGGACCGCCCATGGGAGACGTACACGATTCTTCAATAAGCGAGTTACCAGCTGGGGAGACGGCTGGGTTCGCGTTGTTATAGCTGCCGCTGCCTCCAGGCCTCATATCGGTGTGAGGGTACCCACCATTGGCGAAGCCTTTGGTGTGTGCAGCTGGGCAGCCCATCGTCATCGTGTGCCACGCAAACGGAAGCGAGCCACCCTGGTTTGCGGGTCTGTACGCGCACAAGAACTGGTCCTGCATATTTGTTGGGAGAAACTGCCAGCCATCGAGGCTCTTGTAAGTGCTTCGCTTGAACGGTGCGACGATCTCTGGTTGTGAGTCCTTCTCCTTTGGCTTCAAGGGCGATTTCTTCAGATTGCGCAGCGCATCAAAGATCTTTCCGTCGTTCTGCTCATCCAGTAGCCGTTTTTCCTGTTTCATGAGGAACTGGCGCTGCTTCATGTATTCCTCGGTCTTCTTTCGACAATATTCGAGCTCAAACTCGATCAGCGTGACTTGCAGGTGGCTCGAGTTGTTCTTCCCGAGGTATTTGTGCAGTCGTCGCGTCCGCTCTAGCACCTCTTCCTCCAGGTAGTCCAGGTACGCCAGCGGGAGCGCAAACGTACTGCGCGGAACACGAAGAATCTCGTCCAGCGCGATGAAGCGCACGTTGGATCCCGCGCCTGTGTCACTACCGTTCCCCAGAAAGCTCCCGTTGTCGATCAGGGTTCGCGCACCGCTGTTACGAGTGAACTCGTTGTTGTAGATCGAGTCACGGGCACCCGGCTCGTCCGAAGCGCTCAGTGTTGTCGGAATCAGGTACTTTGTGTTCGCCATGTCAATGCCCGTTGTCGGCAGGACCTGCTGAGGTAACAGCGACGGGAACGCGCGGATCGCAATCTCGATGCCGTCGTTCGTTGGTGCGAAGCTAAGCGGCGCTCCACCGCGACTTGTTTGCGCGTCTACTTCCTCTGGCATCGGCGACGGGGTTTCCTGCAAGTGCTTTTGTGGACCTGGTGTCGTAAGCGCGTCGTGCAACGACTCACGCGCAGAAGTGGTATTTTCGTTCAGCGTGATCGTCTTCACATACGAGTTGAGGAAATTGTCGGTCACGTGGCAGCGACCTACGCCGAGACACGACTGCGCAGTGCCTGGACTCTGGCTCAACGAACACTTGAAGAGCGTGAAGCGCAGCTGCGCGTACTGCTCAAGCTCGGCGGACACCACGACTGTGAACGGCACGCTGGCAGGCTTGTCGCCCGCCGCAGCTGCTGCAAGCAGCGTCGACACTTTGATGGCGTCCGTGGAGCCAATGTCCACGAGTGCCTTGGTCTGCTTGAGGTAACCGCTGACCTTGATGAAGCAGCCGTTTTTCTCTTTGTTCACGTCGCTGCGCATGAGTTTGCTTTTGCGACCTAAACTGATCTCGATCGAAATGTCGTAGAGGTTGTTGCGGCGCACCATCGTGTTTGGGTTGAGGCTGACGATAGTGATCTTGTTCTTGCTTTTGCTGCGACCACGTCCCGAGAGAGTCACGCCGGCGTCGGTCACCTGGTCCTCCGCCATGGGCTCGAGCGAGCCGTAGAGCGTGCTCTGACCGGACACGAGGAAGTCCGGCTCGCTCTCCGCGTCCGAGTCCTCGTTCCACGATGACGACGAGCTCGCTTCGAGCAGCTGCGACCAGTCGATGCTCGGGTCTTCGAGGAAGCCGCGCGACGAATTGGTGAACAGTGGGTTCTGGTTGTTCTCCTTCTCGCTCTCGAGTCCAAGCCGCTTCACCTTGAGGTGCGGTGGCGGGACACCGCCTTCAGCCTGGTTGTTGTTTGTCGTACCTGTAGCCGAAGACGATGCTGCCGGGTCTAGAGACTCGACGGAATAATTCCCAAGTGCGTTCAAGATCGCCGCAGAAGTGGGCCTTGGCGCGGCTGCATGCACCGCTTTGGACACGGACGACCTTCGCGCTGCGTTGAGCGCGACATTGCTTTGCCGGGAATCGCTCGACTCGCGGTCCATGAGGCTCGTGCGGGAAAGCGCTGTCGTGGAGCCGCGGAACTTGTCTGCACGTACGGCGTCCACGAGCTCCTGGCACGAATCGATCCATCTGCGCTGGTTGTCGCGCGACTCGGCCTCGAGCAGCAGCGTCTTGGCCTCGGACCGGACCTGGAACCTGTACGGCGCGTGGCCCGACGCGCTCCTGTCCAGCACCATTGTGTCGGGCAAAATCGGGATCTCACCGAGCAGCTCGAGCTTGTCCTCGGACGTATAGTAGCAGAGACTCGGGAAGTCTCGGCGGAGAATAAAGAAGCGCTATACGATAGACACATCGGGAGAGACACATAAACAAATCAGTCAGCACACAGCTATGGTTAGGACTGTACATATGTGGAGCTCCAAATGGGTTACCGTTTTCCAGTTGCGGCGCCAGGACCCTTCCTTGGTGAGCGTGCCGGCGCGCACGACGTCTTCCGCGGTGAACTTGGCAGGCGCCGATTTGAACGCGTTATTGCTGCTGGCGTCCCCGGATGAGGTCTTCCCGCGGCGCTTGAGCACGCTGAGCACCTTGGAGCGCTCTTTGGTCTCGTAGATCTCGCCGTGGAACTTGCCGAACGTCGAACACATGGACGACGACCGGTGGTCCTTCTGTTGTAGACAGATAAATAAGCACAGCGAGTGTGAGTCGACTGCCATAACGCATACATCATATACATAGATATAAACAAAGCGCACCTTATCGAACGAACTGCTCGTGGTGGCGTCTGCGAAGAGTCCGCCAACGGACCGCAGGAGGTCGTCCGCGTCGTCCGCCGCCGCGGGGGCTTTGGTCGTGGTCAGACGCTGGGACTGCGTGCGCGAGAGCGACGGTCTCGGGATATAGTCGTTCGCGCCGCCGTTGCTGTTGCGCGCCGTGAGCGGGTACACGTCGTAGAGCGACGTGGTGCGGGTGAGCGCGGGGGCCGTCGTCCGGGGCAGTTGCGGTCGCTGCTGCGTCTGCATGGCGAGCGCCGTGGGCTGGTCGGGCACGCGCGCGGGCCCCGTCGGCCTCGTGCCTCTGCTGCTGCTGGTTAGAGAGACCGCCGCCGTGGCGGTCGTCGTCCTCGCCGCGGAGGCCATGCTCAATCGCGCGACGCAGGCAATTAACTCCGAGGGGAAATGGCGCAAAGCTGCTGCTGGCTTTTGAGTGAGGCGAGTGTGTAGCAGGCGGGTGCAACATTGTAAAATTTGTATGGGTGGAAGTTGGTGTGACCCACACAAACCTCAACAAACCCTAGTCCTAATGCGCTTTGTTCCGAATTTTTCTGTCGAAAAAAGATGGGAGACAGCCCTACCCGCAGCGCGGTTTTAACTATTTTGTACTGTACATATATCTGTCCAGCCATACGTTTTACGGTCGTGTGCAACACCGACTTTTTGTTTGGACATACATTTTTCTACATATTTCTACATATTGAGAGAATGCCCGAAAAGATGCTCAGCACCATTTCTAATTATCAGACGAGGCACAAACAAACAAAACTGTACGTTCGTATACCGGCAGCTTTGTGCCGTAAAGTTGTTAAGCCGTCCATAGAGAGACCTGGTGTCTCTCCCAGGAGAAAATAATAGAGGAGCGTTAGAGGAGCCTCCAATTTTTTTACCAAAAACAACTGGACAATAACGCCTTTGGTTTGCTTTGAGGCTCTCTTCAGCTTGCGGTCGATTCCTTTGCGGTGTTGCTAAATTAATATTATAATAGCGACAGAAGCATCTGTGATAGGCAAGCGCGTGTAAGTTGGTTTTCATACCCCCAGCCAAATTACTTGCGCGTTGCACTTGACAGAAATCTTCACGCTCCAAATTAAATTTTAAGAATGGTAGGCGAAGAAAGGACATGTTCAGGCGAAATAAATATAATTCACAGGTTAAAATCTTCTGAACCCAATGAAAATTGGACTAAAATAACGCTCGGATTGCTAATTTCAAGCTTGCACATGTAAAACTGCACTGTTATGTGGTGGGGTTAGGCTTGAACTTACTATGTTTGATATTCTGCGGGTAGGGAAATCGGCGGAAAGCGGCGCATAACGCCGCTTTCCCTACCGCATATCCAAAAAACTCTTAAATTGCATATTGTTGAAGTGCATGACGTTAATCACGCATGCATGTACTAAGGTGGCTTTGGCTTGCTTCACTTCATGGGCAAGGTTGAAGAGCGCACCACGAAATTAATACATGTACAACATATTTCCTCCCACGTTCGTGATAAAATTGCCCCCTATCACTGCTATTCTCTAACATAGCCTAGTATTCAAGTTACGTGTAAGAGTCATACACATTTCATTGAGCAAGATAAAGATCATAACAACTCATTCGCTAACCGATGATGCAGTTGACTTGCAAGTGTGCTCGCATCGTAGCTCACTGAGCACTCTCTTTTCGTCTTTACCATAAAACCGTGCAATAGCGGACACACATATTGCCGTGAAATCGAAAACGAAAAAAAGAGACATTTGCGATCTCTTTAGGAAGAAGTTCCAGGTGCGTATGGCAAATTATTTTAACCCTTAATATGCATAGTTGTTTAAAGCATGACTATCCTGGCCATTTTCTGTCCAAGTGGTGCCGGGCGCTGATTGGCGGATCCGCGACTGCACGACAGTTTTTGTGGTCAGCAGTCAAAAGGTCGTCAAGTCGCGATCAACGTCAACTCACAATACCGCTTGTCGCCGAATAGAGGCGCTGTCTGGCAAGAATCCGCAAGCTTGGCTTCACTGAAGCCCACTTCAACATGCGAGCAAATACTTGCTGTGTTGGAGCAGTCAATGCATTGGTCGAGCCATGCTCACCCGATGCAGGCTCCTCAGTGTCCATTTGCGCGGAAACCTTGCCTTCTTGCAGCTCCGCACGAGCACGCTGGTGGTGGTTTTGCTGTACGTACTGTACGTACTGTAATCGGTTCTTCGTTGCGTGTGGACCTGGTCCCACCTTTTTGTCGCTTGGAACCGAGAAAATCCAGTCGAAGAAGACGAGCGAAGAACAAGCAAAGCGCTTTCAACCCATTCACTTGCCGTGGTGGATGGGGTCAGGAGTCCCTGGCCTTCTCCTGTGACACTCGCTTCTTGGAAGCGCATCGACAGCCACACGACTCACTCGCAAAACAGATTTTGAACTCAAGCACGAGAGTGATTCGCACCTGATTTGCGAGCAGCCGACCACGACGCCGGCTTGACCTCCGTGGTGGCTTTGTTAATGAAAGTGGACTTTGTAGCTGGGTTCAAAAGCCTGTCAACTCAATCGACCATCAATCGCGTCCTTCGAGTTGATCGCATGTATCTTCACGCTGTGACTTTGCCGGAGGCTTGGGCTTTGGGTTTGGCTCCTGCAAGTAGCCCAAACGATAGCCCCGAGGCGCTCGCACCACTGCTGAAGAGTCCTTCGTCTTCTTGTCTGATGTCCCAGGAGTTTCTGGAAGGCGGAGGCATGTGGCTGCGCTGGGTCGTGAACTCTTGTGTCTCATGGCTGGAATTGGATCTGGGGCTAGCGGCTTTCGAGCCTCTGTCTCGGCCTCAGTACCACCGCCAGCAACGTCACCAGTAGCAGTTCCGAACGCGTCGCAGAAGTCCGCAAAGCTCACAACGCCCTGACCGCTGCGGTCTTTCTGCGTGATCCACTTCTGGATCTCGACGTCCGAGAGCCACTGCCGCGCCTGCAGGTTGAGTGCCTTGCGCAAGTCGATGAAGCTGATCGCGCCGTCGCCGTCGACGTCGTACTTGCGGAACACGAGGCGCAGCGTGTTGTCATTGCGTGAGGCAGCGAGATGTGCTGCTGGACTAGGCTTGACCGTGGTCTTCCCTGTGGCATTGGCAGAGATGTTGTGTGGGCGAGGTTTCCTTTTTGGTCGCTCTTGTTCTGATGACGATGATGATGGTGGCGACCTCAGAGATACAGAGCTCGAGTTTGAGGGCCTTCTGCGCCGCGGTGGTGACTTCCGTCTTCGGTTACGATCTTCGCGTGTCCTGCTGCTGTTGTCACTGCTGCTGCTGCTTGTCGCCGCCTTCTTCTCTTCGCGCTTGGCTTCGTTCGATCGTCGCGCGTGCTTCTTCGTCTTCTTGGCTTTCGCTGTTCGAGATCCGTCGTCGCTGCTATCATCACTCTTACTCAACGCTGACGAGCTCTGCAGTGCGAACGGTGAGTATGCCTCGGAGCCAAGGGACCCGTTATCGTCGTCATCATTGGCATCGCTTTCCGTGTGATGTTGCGGGGCTTTGCTCTTCTTCTGCTGCTTGCTAGTGCTTGTCTTGACACCCTCCTGCCACTGCCGCTTGGAGAGGATCTGCGCAGACTCCATGTCGACGCTCATGAGCGTCTGCACCAAATCCATCATCGCTGGTTTGGACTTGGCCGCAAACTGACTTTCTTTTCCCTCTGCACCACCAAAGCGCTGCGTTGGCGAGTGGGGCTTCACGGGCGACATCATCGCCCTCTGTGGGAGGTACGGCTCAAGTTTCGCTCCGCTTCCCATTTGCTCAAGGGTAGACGCAAATGCTCTCGGTCCCATCAGTTTGGGTTGATCTCCTTTCCGGGCCTTTCCAGCAGTAGGAGGGTCTCCAGTAGCGACGTGGTTGGCCTTATTCGACTCTTCAGTCGAGTGCAACGTTGGAGCTTTCGCCAGTTTGTCCCGTTCACCAGTTGCCTTCAGCTTGTACTGCTGCTTTTGCTGGGCAGGAAACTGGGTTTCCGACATTTTCGCTGTATACCCTGAGCGAGTGGCGACAGCTTTCAAAGCCGTGCGGGGAGGAGACGCCGATCGTGGTACTACAATGTCAATCTCGCTGATTACCTCTGCTCTCCTGTATGGCGGCAAAGCGGAAGTCTTTGCTAAAGGCTGCCCGCGCCAGTCCTTCCAGAAAAGCTGCACCATTTCGTACTGTCGCCTCGTTTCTGCATCTGATTGTTGGTGCCCAAAGCTCGTCTCTTGGTGGAATGAGACGATCCAGCCCGGAATGCCGACAGCTTCAAGCCGCTTCAAGAACGCTGGATCTGCTCGCTGAGCGCTAGAGTCAAAGCAGAAGCAGCAAATCAACTGCAGAAGGCGCTTTGCGACTGCCTCATGGCGCCCTTCGCCACCTCGGGCGCCACGCACAATACTCGCTTCTTTTGAGATCACCTGGTGCAGCAGAACCAGTTTACACACCTCCGAAAGGATCAGCTGCAGATTGACTCCCTGTTGGTGTAATATTGGTAACTTTGTCGACTTGGTCTTGCCCAGTTGGCTGAGCAGAACTTCGAGGAACATGAGCGCCTCGAGGCGCGAGTTGAGCGCGTGGAGCTTGTCTTTCGGAGACTCGCGCTGCTGTTGTCGCTCTTGGTTCTGTAGCAGCAGCGAGAAGATCGTTTGGTCGACAAATTCTTTTTCCAAGACCTTTTTCGTCAGGAAGCGTGAGTCAAACTGCAGCATGGACGACCACAGGCGCTGCTTGTCCATGATCCCAAAGACGCTGTTGGCTCTAGCAGTCGCCGACCGACCAAGAAGCTGGAAGAACATCGCAAGGTCGACGCATTTCTCCAGAATCGAGGCGGCTACTGTGTCGTATTGACGTGTTTGCGCTGCGTTCACAAAGAGCTCGACTGCTAGCGTAGCAATAGTAGTGAGATACCGCAGCAACGAGTTGTCTACTGCTGTATCACTGCATTTCGTCAAGGTGGCGTCCAAAAGAGTAAACAATTGCTGGAAGGCGTTGCATGATTCCTCGTCCTCCTGCTGCTCCTTGCTTAATGGAGACGCAAAGTTTGTGAGATCGAGGAGCTCTTCGACTGTAATACTGGAACAAATCGTGACGCGGTGCAGCAACGACATGCTCGCGACCACCGACTTGTACTGCGCGTGCATCATCAGCGCAGAGTTGGTGTTGTGAGCAATCTTGTTGCTGTCGCATCCTCTCAGTAAATCCTGCCACGCTGTCCCCATCCAGCGCCAGATCTCCGCAAACACGCGAACAAAGTTGCGCGAAGACGAGAGGGAAACTGTCAGCTCGAGCGCTTTCTGCAGCACGAAAAGCGCTTTTGTGTACACAACGAGCTGGAGGACCTCGCCAAGTGTGCCGTTGAAGCGCCGGAGATCGCTCGCGACCTCGTGTGCGTGGCTGATTTTGCCAAACTCGCGATTGAACACCAGGTCGGTTTGCTGGACAAAGCTGATTGGTGAAGTAGGAGGCGGCTTCGTAGCGAGCGAGTGCGCTTCTTTCCTGAAAAACGGTGAGCCGAGCAGACTCTGTGTCAGCAGAACGTTGTGCTGCGCGCCAAGCGCGACAATGTCGATCAGCAGCAGCTTGAACGGTGACAAGTACGTGCTGTTCTTCGTCACGCTCTCTGAGTTGAGCGCAGAAAACACTTTCCACGGCGACAAGTTCCGCTGCAGCAGCAGCCGCTTGCTTTGCTGGAAGACGTCGCTGAGCGCGTTGGAATCGACGATATTCGCAAAGGCCAGTGAGTTTGTCTTTGCGTGAGAGAGAAGAAACTTCGTAAGACCAGTTGTCACCCAGTACTGCGTAGCAGGGTCTCCATAATGGAGACAGTTGACAAGATACGAAAAGATCACACACAGAGTCGACACCAGTGCATTCGGCTTTGCCCCGTAGCGATGCTCAGCACCGCCGCCATTTTCTCCGACAATTTTGAGCAACTTGGTCACGCGCTCGAGCGTGTTTCGGATCTCAGAGACGACTCTGTAGGAGCACAAGGATTTCGCAAACTCCAGCGCATTCGAGGTGTAGAAGTGCGCAGCTGGACGTGGTGAACGTGAATTGGTTGTTGAGCTAGTCTTCGCTGCTAAGTAGTTGGACTCTGGCGGCAAATATCTGACGCAATCGAAGCGAAAGACGCGCGTTGCACACTCAAGCAGCGACATCGCCCCGAGCACAATGCTCTCGTCACGATCTCGTAACAACTTGCAGAAAAAGTCGCCAAAGCGAAGGTCTGTCCACACTTTTGCGACTGTCGAGTGCACGAACGCCACCGGGAAGCACGCTTTGCGCTCCATGAACGCTGCCGAGAACCACTGGTGCAGCGCCGCGAGGCGGAACTTTGGCACGGCGATGCCACCTGTGAGGTTAAAGTACGTATCTAGAGCGCGATGGAAGGCTTCCAAGTAGGCAAACGACAGCGTGGTGCACGATGAAAAGCTCTTTTTTTCAGGGTTGATTCTTGCAGTGGAGCGTGCCTCAAGTCTTGGGAGGGCGTGGTGCTGATCGGACCACCACAGTCCAACCTGGAATTCACTACCAAAGCTGCTATTCTGTGATCCAAAGCTGGAAGAGAGTGGTTCAAGAACGATATCAATCGTGTCGCCGCCTTCTTCAGATGTCAACGCAACTGAAGTTTTCGATTTCAAGATCGCCAACAGAGTTGGGTACCTGGGCTTTGTCTCGATCCCCAGCAGGTTGCGCCAGTGCGCCTCACTCAGCCTCCATAGCACTGAGAACGACGACGAGAGATACGTTGTGGTACCCCTGCTCGCTTTACCGTCTGACTCAGAGAGTTGATGGCTACCACCGCTGGAGATTTGGCACAAGCAGACAAGAGATTGGTTGAGTAGCTCGTTCAGGTACGGTCGTCTCGTCCAGGCTCCTCCTTTTCCTTCTTCGTCGTCTTGGTGCTGGTTCAAAAGCTGAAGATTGAAATCCAGCAGCGACAACAGCGACTGGATTGCTTGATGGCCCTTTGCTCCGTCTCCTCTCGCCGTCAGTGCCGAGAAAATCGCCAAACCGACCTCAGTGAAAGTCCTGAGCGCCTGGTTTTCAAACATCAGCTGCATCAAGTACGAAGAGATCCGCGAGTTGTTCAACCGCTTCTCGTTAACCTTGAGAGTGGATTGCTGTTGAGTACAATTGCTGAAAAGCCTCTGTGCAAACTCTGTCCACACGATAACCACAGAATCAAACATGTCGCCATCGCTGGAGCGCTGCCTGCAGTGCTGTAAGCCTCCCATGATGCTCTCGCGGAAGGTGTGCTGTAAGCGAACCAGCGTGGTCATGTCTTCGCATAAACGATCTGGAGCAGTTTCGTTGGCAGCGTCTGAAAAGAATGCATCCCACACATGCTCAAGACTCACTTGACCTGATCGCCCCTGCAGAGCTACCAAACCGACCTTGAACAACTTGCAAACTGCATCGTCGACGCCTTCCACTTCGCAGACTAGAACTTCGTGGGCTCGTGTGAGCTCTGTCATTGGCAGTGGTGAGTTGTCTTCTGACTCTCTTTCAAACTCAAGGACACTCAGCAAACGCTGCCGCTTCCGTCGAAAGGCGCTCTCCTCATCTTCGCCAACTTCATTCCCAGCGTCCAAATCCTTGTTATCCGTGCAGAAAACCTCGAGAAGCCTGAGCACGAATTCTCCAAACACAGAGGTGAGTGCAAATTTATCGCTTGCTGCCTCTCCGTCTTCATTACTGACGAAACACCCGGAATCCAGAGTCGCAAGACGTAGTTCCTTGCCATTCGAAGTCACCAACAGCGACTCAAAGTCAACTTTGGCGATGAAAAAGCCTTCATTCTTCATGACGATCATCGCTAGCAGCACTTGGTGGCACCAAAATGACACCACCGGTGCCCAATATTGAAGCGCCAGCCCTGGAATTCGCATGTACTCGATGCAATCTGACAGCGTCGCACATCCTGCAAGTGACTCAGTCACCAGTGTCTGGGTACAGTCGTCCACTTCAGCGATACCTGCGTACTCCTGGGCTTGACCAAAGATCGGTGCATCCATTGCTGGGAAGCATACAGGTAGGAAGAAATTTCTCGCTGCCCATTTCTGAATTTTGCGGTACATCGTGAGCTCCTGCTGAAATCGCTGCTGCTCGTCGGAGCTGTCGAATCGCACCACTACGACTGACAAGCGAAGCGAGTCCATTCCGCGTTCACCTTTCTTACCACTTGCATCAAAAACGGTTCTTCCAGGAATTCGAGCTAGCTCACATGGCGCTTCGAGAAGGATCGAAGTGACGGTTGTGTCGACTTGAGGGAGTGGAGTTTTCAAAAGCTGCTTCATCTTCTGAGAAATCGGTGCCACCGGTCCAAATAACAGCGCAGATTCGTCCTTCTCAGTGCGATCCAGCTCAATCTGCCTGCGCTCTAGACCACCGAGCTGCTGCTTCCACCTGGAACTGTGAAGCATCAGCGCGTAGAGCTCGTCAAATTCGATCTTGCCGTGGTTTCGCTGCTGCACTGTGGTTGTGTCCGTGCACAACTGGGTGAGCTGACTATCAAAGAATGCTGGGAAATTGTTCGTTTTGACGAGGAACTCGACAAATTGGTGAGGAGACAGGAGCTGCTCAAGGATGCACGCTTCCTCACCGCTTCCTTGTTGGTTTGGTGATTGGGCTTTTGTTATTGTCCTGGTCTTGCTCCGACGAAATTTTTGAAGCATTCTTGCAAAACCTGCGAATCGGTCGTCGGACTCGGAATCAATTGGTGCGTCTGCACCCAGCTCTTGAAACAGTTGAGCCGCCATTTCGATAGACATCATGCTTTGCTGAATATTCCGTACGAGGAGCTGAATCTCACCCCACCGGATTGCTCGACCTGGTGAAGCGCTCGGCAGCGCTGACATGACTCGATCGACCCAATCTCGAAAGAACAGATTCAACCCCCAGCGCTCATCGAGCAGATTTCGCTTGAAAGCACCCAGATCAACTGTCTCCGCCCCTTCATTTTCTGCGCTAGCATGAGTTGGCCCTGTGGTCTTGTTGTTGTTCGCTGAAGTCAAGCAAAATATAACCTTGAAAAAGCTCTCCGCGGGGCGACTGGCGCCGTCTCCAGTGATGGAGAGCAGGTTGAGCGCGTGCACACTTTGCAGCAAATCTTCCGCGATACCCTCAACGCTGTTGCGGTCTGAAAGGATCTCGGACAGACTCAATTTCATTTTGCCTAGGTGCTTCTCTTGCTGCTGCTTGATCTCCAGCATCAAATGTCGTTGGCGCTGATCTTGAAGTGCGATCCTGAAGCGAGACATGTCCAAGCAGTACGAGCTCTTGAGTTGGAGGGACTCTTTAGCAACGTGTAGACGCGAAGCCCTCGACTCAGGACTGAACTCTTCTCGCCTTAAACACACCTCAGATGGTACAGTGACTTTGGTTGCCAGTTTCCAGACTTGCAGCTGAAGTTGCTGGGATTTTTTGTTCTTGACGAGTGCAAAAAGCACATTGAGCGAGCCATTTGCACCCGTCTGCTGTCCACCTCTCCGCGAGTCAACTGGCAACACAATTTCGCAATCGAGCGAGTCGTCTGAACGGTGCATCATTTTCAGCTCCATGTCGACATTCTCTCGGTACGAGTCTGCGAATCTCTCGAAATCCAGGCGCGTCTTCCACAGAATTCGCTTCTGATCTAGGTCTTCGAGGATTTCCTTCATGCTCTTCTGTGTGAACATGCCGGTGCGAAGATGCTGGCATGCGAAGAACGCAATTCGAACAAGCTGATGCTTTTGCAACATTACACGAGAAAGATTTGCGACGTCTTCACGAACTGCCCGGTGGTGGCTGCCACGACACGGCGGTAGAAAGAGTCCTCGCTCGAACTCCACGTCGTCGAGCGACGCAAGTCGAGTATCAAACACTTCGGCCGGCGCACTAACAATCTCTCCGTCATCGAAAAGATACAGCACCAGGCGTGTCGCGTCGCTATCCAGGCTCGCCTCCCATTCCTCGATTTCATTGGCTTTCCTAGGCGAAACCTCAATCCTGCTGACATTGTCCGGGTACCTGTCCGCTGAAGACACTTCGACACCTGCTAAACGCAGAAGCTCTTCGTCTTTGCCCACGATTCGTACAGCTTCATCACACTTCAAAGTGGACGCAGCGCAAGAAATCAGTGCATTTGTTCGCCATATCAGCACTGATCCTTGCTGGTTTGCGAACACGACAGTACTTGCAGTTCCTATGATAGCCACGATTGGTGAACCTCCAAGCTGCTCCTTGGCTGCACACAATGGCATGGAGACTTTGCGCTGCATTCTTCCGTACTTGCCTACTGGTACGTTGTACAACCCGGGAGCGGGACCCGCAGGCGAACTAGCAGCAATGCACAGCAACCATGCCGCGGAAGATGCGTCCGCGTCGAGAATGTGGTATACCAGTCTCGAAGAGCGAACGTGAATGTAGTCGTCAACAAAACCAAGAATGTCTCCGGTTGCCACACTGGCAATCCAGAGAACCATCCGATGCGGTGCGACCACAAACGCAACGACAGACGCGTCAGGAACGAACTCAAACGTCGAGATGGTCCCTGTCGATACAAACTGTAGCTTCTCTTTCCCGTCTCGACCACTGTTTCGCTGAATCACAGTCGATTCGATGATCACCCGGTGAATCGGGCGTATTTGACTACACGTCACTCGAAAAAAGCGCAGACTGCTTCGTCCACAGCATCGAGCGCTATCCAGGAACGATGCATTCACCGCCACAACGGAATCCCAGCAGGAGAGACCAACCAAAGTTGTGCGATCTCCCGTCGACCGTTTCAACTGGTTCAGCACACTTGATACTCTTTGAGAGTTTTGCTGTCTTCGAGCTGGATCAGTGGCGCACTTCAGAGACTCGTCACACCAATCTCGCACAAAATCACTTCCAGAAATGTCACTCGACTCGCTCGGCGGCTTTTGTGGCTGCTGCAACGGAAGAAGAACGAAGGCCCTAGCAACACACTGAAAGCTCCAATATACCTATGTTAGTGCCCCATCTGACGCAGCGAAGAGCAACAGTCCTGGAATTTTTAACTCACCTGGGGGTTCTGAGCAGTCCAAATCTCCAACCAGCCGTCGAAATACAGCACAAACATCATTCCGCACTCTTTACCAACCACTGCTTGCGCAACGGAAGCACAGTTGTTCGCAAACGCTTGGTAAGCGCCTTCGGTTCTGCTAGCGCTTTCGCCCAAGGATAGCGTGTGCAGCTCGCTGCTCTTACCAGGAAATATCTCAGGCGTTGCTAAGTCTGTCTGGTATCGAGTCAGGTACTGGAGCTCGGGCCACGTGATTTCGGTGTAACTTGCACGCACTAGTGCTCTGTGAACTACTTGGCAGACGTCCTTGATATTCCTGAGCTCGCTTTGGTTCTCCGATGGATCGTCCGATAGATTCGGTGGGTTCTCTTCCAGTTCTTGATCGATGAGAGCCATCACTTTGCCGACGTTCGCACACTTGAACCCTTCTCTGGTACGCAAGCTTTTGCTGAGGACGCGAAAGTGCTTTCTCAAGTAGGACAGAGGTAGGAGCAGCGTCATGTCTGCACCATCTTCCTGGAGTTGAGTTCTGGAATCACCGCCGTCGCGAATCAGGTGTGAAAGTCCAAATGCGTCCAGCAAATCGTCGTATCCAACTGAAGATTCGTTGTCGTTGCTCCAAAGTGAAGACTCCTTGGGGCTCAGCGACTTGAGAAGGGAAAGGTACGCGTTCTGACTCACCACAAGTTTGACGTCGCGAAGCCGGACCGTTGTGTTTGAAATGCCATAGTCCATGGTCATTCCATCCCACAAAACTTGGATCTTTTGGTCTGAAATCCGATTCTGCAGCATCGCAATCTCAGAAGTATCTGCTGGCGACTTCGTGCTCTTTTGGTGGATTGCCAAAAAACGCAGCAGCGGATCAACACAAATCCCCACCCACGGGCTAGAAATCGCTAAATCCAGAGTCCTGATACGCTCGCACGAAGTTACGAGCTGGTGTTGTATTGACTGGCCCCTTGAGAGCTTTGCAGCAACACTGGAGGAGTGGCCGCTCAGCGTTGCCTTGGTAATGACCGAGTCAAGAATCTCACTCCTGACATACAACTGCAATAGAAACGGAATATTAGACTGACTCGTGCAATTTCAGCTGCACATAGTACGCAGTTTCTGCATTTTACCTCTACGTCACTTCGGTCTAGTAGCTGAGCCGATTCTCGAGGCTGAAGAGGAACAATGAACACCAACTCTTTCGCCGGATGAAAAAATCGCAGACTCGAGGATAAGTGCACCTTCACGAGCCCTTCAAACGCTTCGTTCGCAATAACCCGAACCACCATTTTCTCTTCAACCAGATCCGGAATTTCCGCGATGATACGAATTCCCACTCCACGCTGGATAAACGGGTTGGCTGGCAGGAAGATCTCATCCGACCCCGCATCGACGTCGAGTCCCAAGCTCAGCTGACGTCCACTCTGAAAAAATGACGAGTCCACACAGAAAGGGAAGTGTTAGTTGATGTGTGGAATGTTCGCTGGCAGGAGAAAATGAAATGAACATTACTATACGGGTGTAGAAGGTGCACTCGGTGCCCTCCGTTGCAGAGTCTTCGTGCTCCATACAGGTGCCGTGCCGCGCGCCGACGAAGCCGCAGTCGGCCGTCTCTTTAAATCTGGTTTTCCTTGCGTGATCACATCACCGCTCTTTGGGCGAGGAGAAAACTCCGAGAGGATCTCCGCTTCGATGGAATCGCTATCATAAGTCGAGGATTGTGTGAAATGGGCTTTTCGCTCGCCTGTCCTTTCCGACACCGAACGAGGATTGCGTCGTCCATGCAATCTTTCTGTCGTAAAAGAGCTTCCTTGAGCTGTCTGTCTCTTCTTTCCGCCCCTCGCTTGGGAAAGAAGCTCAAGTTGCTTTGCGAGCCGCTGGTTTTTCTTGCTCTCTTCCTGTCGCGCAAGTTCTGCGACTAGCGCTTTCTTCTTGCAAAGTTCAACCTCTTGGGCTTCCGCGTGCCTACCATCATCTGTAGTTCGAGGGGAAACAGCTTCGATAGCAAGAGAGTTTTCGCGGCGAATGGAGCTCGAAACTTTCAGCAGCACCAGTCCAACCTCAAGCTCCAGTTTCCGAGCTGCCAGAAGTTCAGTTGATATCTCCACAGGGAGAATGAGCGTCCCGACGTCAGTCTCTCGGAACCCCAGGGACAGCATCAACTCTGCTCCACCTCGCACGCTCTCTACCACTTTCGAGTATGTCTGCGTGGACGTCTTCAATTGCCGGTATCTATCGTCATCTGGGTGCTTCAAAATGTTCGCCACGCAAAGAATTGCCAGCTCGACCAGTCTCATCCAGCCAGTGTGATCGGTCATAAATGCAATCGCCCGAGCAACAGCGCTGACGTCGCTGATTGCAGAAAACTTCATCCCTCGGCAGTGACCTGACACAACAGCAGCGATGGTTTGAAGACGCGCCACTGTCCCAGAATCAAGCGCTCGAGAGGGTTCCTGAGCAGATTTGGACGTCTTGAAGCGCACTTTCTGGGGCTGAAGCGCGAACCTGACATCACGATCCTTTGCGCCAGAGTTTTCAACACATGCCAAGTCGCGAAATCCGCAAAGTCGAAGCAGTTCTCGTCCCGCTTGAAAGCGAAGAAGCTTCACCCAGATTTCGTTTTTCTCACAGACACACCATAGGTCATGCTTGGCCGGCTCTTGAACGATTTTGTGCAGCAGCAACAGCAAACACTTGAGTCCATTTGAGACTTCGATGAGACCAGCACCCACACGCAAGCGCCCTATCGCCAGCGACACTTGCTCACAAAGCGCCAGGTTCTCTGATTTCAGGGACGACGTTTGCTTGTGTGTCGCTTTGGTATCGAAGGGATGATCCAGTAGCGGACCCAGTGCAGCCACAAAATCCGCAAAATCGACTCTCTTGTCCTTGCTAATGTCGAAAGCGATAAACTTCATCCAGCTCGGCGCATGTGGATCATCGTCAATTCGATCAAAGTCTTGCTCGATCAAGAATCCACGCTTGCCCTGATCAATCGAATCGAACACCTTCTTCATCATTTCGATCTGCTTTCGCTGGACAGCAGTTTTGTTGAAAGTGTCCATGGCATTCTTGCCATATGGATACATTTTCACGATCACAGAGTCTGGACGATCTGCGAGTTGGCTCTCTGAACGCCAGGCAAGTTTGCTCTCACCTGTGGACAAAGACCTCGTGCGGACGATATCAGCGAGGTACTGCATCTCATCTTGGAGCAGCGTGTCGATTTCTTGCTTCTTTCTCCACAAGAACCACTCCATTTGCTCACTAACTCGCGAAAAACTGAAATTCGATAGACTTGCCTCAGATGACCCTGAGACGCGCTGCTTGCTGTTCTCACTTGAATTTAGTGTCCCTGTTCCGCGAAGCGCATACACATTTCCCTGGGAAGTTTCTATGAGTTCGTATCCTATCGACTGCATCAGGTCAACGGAGAATGGCAAATAGCCGATCTGCTTCTGGAACGTTTTGTTGGCTTCGCGAATGCGCCAGCACCGAGCATCTTTCGGGTTCTTGAGCACATTTTCGATGTAAGCAGCCATGTTTTTCAAAATGTCGCTGCATTCGTCGAGGGTGAGAGGTGCTTCCCGCTCACATTCGGTTGAGATTCGTTGGAGGATCGAACTGATGCTCTCGACGCCGTCAAACAGAGAAAGCTCGGCATCAAGCTCCACACAGCTCTCGCGTAGTTTGTCCAAGGTCATCTTCGAAAGAGCACTTGCTCGCTTTCCATCAGCAGTCCTTGCGCCACGAAGCTCGAAGTGGCTCTTGTTGTGCTCAACAAAGCCCACCGCTTCCATCAAGTGAGTTGCTCCATCAAACCGACCAAGCTTTTGCTGGAACGCAGGGCTGTCAGCGCGAATACGCCAATAATCCGAATTGTTTGGGAACCGAAGGACTTTCAAGCAAATATTCCGCACGACTCCGATTATCCGGCGGACCTCCGCCACCTCCACTCGGAGTCGCAGCTTCTCGATTGCGTTGCTGATTGTCGGCGCAGACGTGAGCTCGTCAATGACAAATCCGCACGTAGCGAACACTTCCATGAGCGAGACTGTGGCAGCGCGCTTTCGTAGAGCTGCGAGTGCGGGCTCAAGCATCGTCGGGTCATGCACAACCTTGGCTGCAAAGGCAGTGAGCTGAGAGGTCGAGATACTGAAATCATTTGAATCGGGTTCGTCGGGCTGTAATGCTTCAAACACCTCTCGAAATCGCAGAATCAGGTCTTGCTGGGCTGGTGTTCTCCCCACTGATAGACGTCTCACCAAATCTCCATGTCGATTGCAAACAATATCCCCATTGGAGAACAAGCACGAGGCAACAAACGCGATTGGACGAAGCTCTAGCGAGTCACTGGAAGTTGGTCGGTTGTCACTTGAGCCGTAGAGCTGGTAGTAGCAGCAAAGAAATTCTGGCAGTAGCAAGGTGTTGTGGGGCAGCAAGCGCATTTGCTGCAGATACACCTCCAGTGGCTTGTTTGAAACTGCATTGCGTGTGACTTGATCGAGAATATGGCCAACCTCAGACACTCGGATTCGTGATGGGATAATACTGGGTAATGCCGAGTCGTGAAAAAATCGCTGCAAAGTGTTGAACGTCCGATATCCCAGCTTTTGCTGCCACAGCTCCAGTTGTCGCTTGCTCTCGTGGAAAGATGCGAATCTTCCATCCAAGACAGACGCAATGCTCTGCTCGATATGAAGCTTGCTTTGTCGATGCTTTGCGTACGCGAATGCCAACATCATTGTCTTGAACTCAAATGTCCGACGCACCCGAAGTTCTTCGTTAGTTGAGTCAAACCATTCTGTCAGCGTACTCTTCACATTAAAGTCGTCGGCGACTTTCTTTTTCGAAGCACAAAGATCCTCAACCAACGAGATGATCTTGCTTTTTGATATCTTGCCCTTCCCTGCACTATCTTGCTCTTCGAAGCTGCTGCGATACTTTTTCAGCAGTGAAGGTTCAAACAGTCGGGACAGAATCTGTAACAGAGCAAGAGCAAACGTCAATATCCAAAGGATAATGTACCAACCCAGAGTGTGACCTACCGAGTCTGTTTTGGACTTCGTTGATCTTGACCGGGATGAAGATTCACTATCGCTGCTAGAACTTGAGCTGGACGACGAATTAACACTGCTTCTGCTACCATCTTTCGGTATGAGCGTCACCTTTGGTTTTCGCTTCATCGCTCCTTCCTCGAAAAGCTGCAGAGAAATCAAACGTATTGCATCAGCTTGTCGAAAGAGAACCGTAGTAAACAATTGTCGATACGTACCGTCATCGCTAATTCTTCCAGTAAGACCAGTGACTCTTTCTGTATGCCGTCACTGCATGAACACATTTACCAACCATAAAACATCAAACAACGTATCTCATTCACGCCAGAATGAAGTAACTGAAAGTTATACCTGCTCGAAGGGGCTTTCCTTTTCTTCGTTGACTTCTTCTCGTTTTCATCATCGCTCTGAGAATCGTGACTTGCACTTGGCAGGGCCTTCAGTGCATCTGGCGGAGCATCTTCCTCAATGTCACCACCTGCATACTTAATCTACAAGGAGAACCTGTGTCAGCAAAGAAGAGCATGAATGGCACACATGCAAGGCGATCGATACTCACAGTGTAAGTATCATCTGAATTTCTTGCCAGCACGGTTGCTGCTTCCCACTTTGACACCATTCGAGGCTTCGAGAACTTGCTGGCACGTTTCCACTTCGCCAGAACCTTTTCATTTCTTCGAAACCGAGATGGACTGCTTTTCTGCGACCTCACTTTGCGCTTCGACTTTGAGGTGGTGGGTGAAGAATCAGAATCTTCGGACTCTGACCAAAGACGGAGATGCTTTGGTGGTATTCGTTTAACCGTGCCACCATCATCGTACTCGATGTCACACGTTTTGTCAGAGCGAGCACGAGTTACAGTTGCAAGCCTTCTAGACTTTGATTTTCCACTTTTGCAATAGACGACTCGAGCCCCCATTTTCAAAGACGCTTGCGTATCGCTCTCAGGTCCACCTATTTCATCTCCAGAAAAGGAGAGTCCACCACTCGGTTTTGCTGTCGTCCTAGCCGCCTTCTCTCGCACTCGGTAATCACTGTCGGAGTCCGAAGCTGGCTTCTTTTCTCCGCTACGCTTCTTAGCAACCAAAGCGTCTGAGGCACTTTCGATGAACGCCATCTCCACCTTCATCTCCACATCGCCGTCCTCGTACTCCACGTCGTACGTCCCGTCGGAGCGCACGCGCGTGACCTTGCCGGCAAACCACTTGCTTCCTTTGTTGTATCGTGCTTTGATTTTATCACCTACTGTTAAACGTAGTGATGGTGGGTTTGCTGGACTTGACTTCGTATCTACACTGAGACTATTGAGCCGCGATGATTGGGCCTTTGGGGACAGGTGTTGACTTGATCTTGCTCCGACTGGCGAGGCGGCACCATCCCCTGCGACGAGACGAATGGGTGACTTGGAGGTTGATCTCGCGTCGTCCGCAGCCTTTGCCTCAATGACGTCATCAAGTGGTACGTTCTTCTTGAGCAGGCCGCTGTTGAGCTTGATGACGCACGTCTGCGTCGAGTCGCGGATCTGCATGAGCACCCCGACTTCATCGGTGCCGATGATGCACACGAGAGCTCCCGTCGTCAGCGGCATTGTGGTCAGAAGCAAGTGCGGGCGTCACTGAGAGCAATGAGGATATGGGGTCGCCTCGTGTGGGCGAGAGCGAGGGTTATGCGGCGTTCACTTGGCGTCCATGTCCGCGTGTGTGTGTGCGTGCGTGTTGTTGGAGCGGGCTTGCGGCTTTTCGAATGGGATTCATTCGTTGAAGGAAAACGAATGCTTTCCTTCAACTTGTCGAAATTGTCGAAATCCTGAGTGAGAAAATTCCAACAAGGATAACAGCCCTGCATCATTGAAAGGATAAAAGCCCTGAGAAAGCAAACACTTCGCCAGGTTTGGTTCTACAAACCAAAAACACCTTGAACTTATAAATTTTAGTAACCTTTTAACAAGTGTAAGTATAAGGTGTTTCAGCTTTTGCAAAAAGCTCCAACCTTGACTGACCAGTTGTTGCAATATGTGAAAGAGAAAACCATCTCAGTATTTGTATTGAAGATTATAAAAAATTGCTAAATTGTGCTACAAATCTTAAAGTAATCGAAGTGCTTTTAGTTTGTGAATTCAGATTTGTGTCTAAACTGTCGAGTCTACCTTCATTTTCGAACATTTTCGACAACTTAGCCTCCAAAAACCCACTCCTTTGAAAAACCCTTTCCAGTTGGTTAAGGTTTTTCAATTCACTATAATTTCGACAATTTGTCGAAACGCTGAGTCATCAGATAGGTCACAACAAGCGAAGCCATCTGAGTCAGCCAGACTCAGAAGTCTCCTTAATTATTTTCTTCATATGGTCGACACATTTAACGTGGGTATCAACTCCAGCATCCATCCACTTCCAGCAGCTCCAACGAACGAAACCCCTCGTGAAAAGAAGACGAAGTTGCACTGACACTTTACACACACTACAAACTTTCGCGTACTGTTCTCATATAAATGTGTGTGTATTGTAGCAGGTAGGTGCCCATCTTAAATAGCTGACTTCGAGGTCTCTCACAGTACAAAATAGGTGCGAATCTTCTTTGGGTACCCGTTGATGGAGAGCAGCGTGTGGTACTCGACCTTGAAGCCGTGGCCGGGGGTATCTTTGTTCATCCTCGCCCACGTGCTCTCGCTGATGTGAATGCGACCGGGCGAGCCGCTGCTCTCGAGGAAATGCGCGATCGTCACGGTCTCTCCGAACAAGTGGTACCGAGGGTCCTTGCTCCCCACCACGCCCGCAAGCACAGGTCCGGAATGCACGCCGATGCGGATGTTCAGGTCCGGAAGTCCGCAGTTCCTCCGCAAAAGTGGGAGCGCCGCGAACATGTCCATCGCCGCAGAGACAACCGCCAACGCGTTCGTTGTGCTCACGATCGGACACCCGCCCACGACGAAGTACGCGTCACCGATGATCTCCACTTTGTACAGGTTCTCCTTCTCTGCGATCGTGTCGAATCGCGTGTACATATCGTTGAGGAACTGCACCAGCTCCATCGCGGACACCTTGGACGAGTAGGCGGTGAAGTTCACCATGTCGGTGAACAGCACCGTGACGTTGTCAAAGAAGTCAGCAATCGTGGCCTCCGGATCTTCTTTCAGCTTGTGGACGATGGTTTCCGGCAGCAAGTTCAGCAGCAGCTTCGTGATGCGCTGTTCTTCTTCCACGAGTTTCTGCTTCTGCGAGTTCAAAGTGATCTCTCGATAGTGATTGATGCGCTGCTTGAACTCCGAGTTGAACACCACCCACGCCTGGCCCGCGAAGAAGATCAAAATGTAAAGCGCGTTTCTGCCCACGCGGACTTTGTCGGTATCCGAGTTCCAATCAAAGTACGGCGCGATCATCAGATTCGTCAGCAGGTACAGCGCCAGGATCAGGAAGCCCAGGATGACGCGCAGCAAGAACGAGACGTTCGCAAAGTAGCACTGATAGAGTGCCAGCACGCTCATGTACGCGTGCCCGAGCGAGTTCGCGGCCACGCTCTCGGCGCAGAGCACGACTGCGACAATGAACGTCACGGACACGGACGTGGACTGCTCGAAATCTCGAAAGTTGGGCGAGAACGTGTAAAAGAGGTACCCGATGCACACGGGGTACATGACGCCGAAATTGAGCAGGAAGATCAAGTGGCTCTCGGTGAACGAGCGCGTCGTGGACAGCCGCACGGTCTGGTAGAGCGTCATGAACGGCTTCAAGATCAGAAACACGGTGATCGACAACCGGAAGAAGCGCAACCAGCGCGCGCGGTTCTCCAGTCGGTAGCTCTCTTCAAACTCGAACGCCTCTTGGGAAAGCCCGTCGCGGCGGCGACTGTGCACTCGCAAGAGTACTTCTCGCCGCGTCAGCCCTTTCGGGAGCTTCATGATCTCCGTCTGGTTGGTGTATCCGTAGTCGTCGTCGTCGTTCCCGTTCTCCTCTGCGTCCTCGACAATGTCAAAGATGTTCTCGCGGATGATCGAGCGCTTCGCCTCGGGCATATGCTGTAACGCATTCGGTCGCAGAGCTGACAACGTGCCTCGTCTCTCGGTGAGCATCATGGATCGCACGCCAGCGAAAGACTGCGGGGTCGCTGCGATCGTCGCTGCCTCCACTTCGTTCGCCTTGATTGCAGCGAGATGCCCGGAGACAATCGCGTCTCCAGAAGAAGCAGCGGAGCTCTTCGCAGCGCCCGCGATCGTGAGCAAATTCGCGAGTGAAGTCTGCTTCGTGAGCCTCTTCTCGATCTCTCTCGATCCCAAACGGCTGTTCTGACGCCGCGGGTGGCGTGCATTTGTCACTCGAGGTGAAGTGTTTCCGTCTTCGAGGGATATCTGCGCAGCTCCGGTATCTTTCATGGCCTCACTACTTCCGGCCGTAGGTGTTGGTGCACTTTCCACGCCTTCGGGTATCGTCTGGACTGTTTGAATTAGCAGGGTCGCTCGACGCGTGGGTGACGGTGCAGCAGCAGGAGCCGTTGTAGCAGCAGATGCTGATGATGTATCTGAAGGGTTGGGTCCTCCTGCGTGCGTGCTGATCGTTGGTGTGGCCAGACTGACCTGCGGGTACGGAATGATGTAGTTGCCCTTGCCTCTCAGAAAGTACGTGTTCATATCGCCTCGGCCCTTCACAAACACTTTGCCGCGGTAGGTTGTAAAGTAGTTCTCGCACAGGATCGTGTGCGTCGCCTCCGTGATTTGGATTTGCCCCGGCAAGTTGGTGGTCTCCATCCGCGACGCGACGTTCACAGTGTCCCCAAAGAGCTTGAACCTCGGGTTTCGGATCCCGACAACGCCAGCCATCAGCGCGCCCGAGTTGATCCCAATGCGGATGTTGAGGTTCTTGACGAGTTCGCCCCAGGGCTTGCGCGCGATCCGCTCGCTCACCTCGGGGATGCAGCGAATCATGTCGAGCGCCAGGTTCGCGACGAGTTCCGCGTGATTCGCCATCGGATCGGGGCACCCGCCCACCACCATGTACACTGCGCCGATCGTCTCCACTTTGTGCACGTGGTGGACGTCCACGAGCTTGTCGAACTTGTAAAAGATGATGTTGAGTAGCTCCACGACGTACTGGGGCTTGAGCTTGGAGGAGAAAAAGTCGAAGTCGCACACTTCTGCGAACAGCACCGTCACGTTCGCGTACGCGTCGGCGATCAGCTCTCGTCCGCTCTGCAGCTGCACGACGATGGACTCGGGGAGCATGCTGTTGAGCAGCGACTTGGAGCGCGTCTCCTCCAACTTGAGCTGCTCCTGCTGCAAAAGCACCATGAGCTCGCTCATGTAGCTCACGCGGATTGCAAACTCGCGCGACTGACTGGGCAGCAGGATCAGAAAGTAAAACAGGCACGCGTACAGCGTCTCGTTCGAGACGCGCTCGCGGTTCGAGTTGGGATGCGCCGGGTCTTCGCCGTCGGGGATGTACGCGAGCATGACGACGACGTAGATGACCAAGTACATCATGCAGAAGACCGAGCAGGGGAAGAACCGGATGGGCGTGCAGCTGTAGATGTACATGATGACGAGGCAGACCCAGGACACGCCGTAGTCGTTCGTCACTTTGTTGAACGCGAGCGGGTAGCTCGCGACCACGGCGATGCAGAACCACGTGAGCCAGAAATCCTCGGCGTAGCTGTGCTTGCGTGCGCGAAAGTAGGTGAGGAAGACCACGGGCAGCACAATCGCGACCTTGAGCGCCACGACGAGCGTGAACTTGGAGATCTTGGTGTTGCCGACGTACTTGGACGTCGGGGTGTTGTTCACGGAGCTGCTCACGTTGAAATTCTTCCAGAGCACCAGGTAGTCGTACGCGAACGTCACAACCATGAAGATCACGAGCGCCGTGAGTCCGCGCAAGTACAGTCGACGCTGCGAGTTGGCGTAGTACTTTGTGAACGATTGCTCCATTTTCGTGATCACCGTGGACGACGTGATGCTGATGAAGTAGAGCGTGACGTAGTGGATCGCGACCTCGTCCAGGATCTTCAGGAAGATGTTGAACTCGCTCAGCGCTTTCGCTCGCGACGCCGAGCTGTCGCGCGAGCGCTCGAGCGACGACCGTGTGCGCGTGGAGCCGCGTCCGTCGGGCGTGATCTGCGAGCTGGGTCGCTTCGCGCCGTTGGAGCCCGTGGCGCTCGAGCGCATGTCCCGGTGCTTGGTGTTCCGGTCCTGGATCAACGACGGCGAGATGCTCGAGGAGCGCCGCAGCTGCAGCGCGCTGTTCCGTCGCCTGGCCACCGGTGCGATCGCATTGAGTGAGCCGCCGAGTGAGTCGTTCACGGTCGATAGGATCGACGACGACGGCTGAGTCAGCGCCAGAGGCGGCGTTGGCACCGCAGCTTTCGCGCCATTCTGGGGGTCGAACGCGTGGATTTTCCGCGCCATTGCGGGTCTTGTCTGAGAGAGGCGTCGTCGTCTGCCTGGAGCATCAGCCGCCTGCGTCGACCTACTCGCAAAGGATCAGAGCGCGACACAAGCGCGAGCGAGGCGCCGGAGCAAGCGCAGGGGGCGACGGACGAGATGCAGCCGAAGAGCGAGCGCCTAGCGAGATGAGCCAACTGCCGAGCTCACTGCCTGACTGACTGCGTGCCTGCCTGTCTGTCTGTCTGCTAAGGGCGGCGTTGGCTAATACCAAAACGACGCACGAAGCCATTCATTCGCGGCCAATTTAGCTATTGTTTGCTTTGCTACCGCTTCAATTTCAATTGAAATGGTGCTAACAAGAGAAGTGAAACGGATCTGTTCGTGAATTCTTCGTAATAACTACACGGCGAGTTTTCGAACATGTAGCTAATAGCTATGATTGCGTTCCATGATAAACATCAAGTCAACAGGTATGGTTTGATACCTTTGTCTCTTCGGGGTCAAGCGGCGGTGGATCGCCTCGAGCTCGCGCTTCGCATCTCCTGCGGGAAACTTGGGCAAGTCGCAATAGCGCGCAGCGATTGCCATCAGCCACTCGCCCCGGATCCGTGAATTCACGCGGATGTAGTTGCGACTTGTGAGCGTGAACTCGTGGAAGAGCACCCACTCGGGCTTGTCATCGAGCCCGCACGAAGGATGCAAGTGCACCACCTGGTGGTCCTTGACCGTCACATAGTGGCCGCCGCTCACCTTGTAGCCAACCTCCATGGAAAACCCAGAGACGAGCCCCAGGAGGATATTAACTGGGCAGTCTGGCGAGTAGATATCCAGTGTTGATATATCGAACAGCGCCATCTGGCGAATCAGCTTCCCGGATTTCCGAGGCGGACTTCAAGGAGCGGTGATTCAAAAACTTCTCGTAGCACCAGATTCGTTCGCTGCTGTTGAGCTTGTACGTGTGGAAGACGTTCAGCAACGTCAGATGGTCGCCGTCTGGATGCGAAAAGCTCGCCTTGGCTTCGTCAGCAGCCTTCAACTCGTCGTTTGGGCGAAGGAAAGGACCAGGGACCGAAAGCATGACGACGAGCGTTGCCATTTCTTGAGGGACCTTGAATTCCGCCGACGAGACGAGCGCCTTCGTCAGCTGAGGGTGCACTGGGAGCATCGACATGGTCTTGCCCACTGGAGTCAAGTCGCCTTTGTCATTTAACGCACCCAAGTTATGTAGCATTTCAAACCCTCTCGTCATCGTCTCTGGGGACGGCGGGTCCACGAAATCAAAGTAGGCTAAGTCATTGATCCCAACTGTTTCAAGGTGAGCACGACACCGCTCAACTCCGCACATAGAATTTCTGGGCGCGTCTGCTCTTCCAAGTCACGCGAGAATACCTACTCAGCGTACAAGCGAAAGCACTTGCCTGGACGGGTGCGACCTGCGCAATCAGACCGTCGCTGTGCCGACGCGCGAGATATCGGATATACAAGCAGAGAAGTCACACGGATTCGCGGGCTGTACACCTTCTACTTCGACAAGCCCGGGTCGATCACGTACACGATACCGTCGACCGCCAGCGCGGTTTCCGCAACGTCGGTCGAGATCACGATCTTTCGCCCCGGCGGGCCGCCTGGGAAACGCGGCTTTGGCTTCCTTGAAAATGAGCTGCAGCTGGTTTGAAGGAAGCGTCGAGTCCAGCGGGAGCACGCCCAGTGGGTCGTGTTTGGACTGATCCAGCGTGCCAGCCTCACCGTGAATCTGTGTGCACCCCTTCTTGGTCTCTTGCTAGCCTGTGAGAAAAACAGAATGTGGATCTCCAGAGCAGCGCGCACCGCAGCTCTCAAGTAATCGGGATCAGAGGAAGGCATGAAGTAGGTATCGACTGGGTGCCTACGACCTGGGGTAGAGATCAGTGGAGCTCCTCGAAAGTACGCTAGGAACTTGTTGGCGTTAAGCGTCGCACTTGTCGACTCTCAAGTCTCGGGGCCTTCACATTACTTTCTTCAGGTACCCAAGCAAGATGTTGGTCCCGAGAGTTCGTTCCTGCGCTTCATCGACCACAATCACCGCGTATTGGAAGAGCAGCGGGTCGCGCGTCGCTCAGTCCAGGAGCATTCGGTCGGTGATGAAGTGCAACTTTGTGCTCGCGTACGACATCACTTCATTGAAGCGAGCTGTGTACCCAACGTGCTTCCCAAGCCCTACGTCCATTTCTTCCGCGACTCACTCGGCGATGCGCTTCACGTTTCGAGGTTGAGTGCACGCGACCACCTTGGCTCCAGCTGCCGCACCCAGGAGCTCCGCAGTGACCAAATATTGCAGGGTCTGCGTGGTTTTGCCAGCCCCCGCGTCTCCTGCAACAATGATCACCTGGTGGACTCTGATCGCATCTTGAACGGCATCCAGGGACCTGGCCACTGGCATTTGCTCCCGATGCTGCTGGAGCTCAACACAGCGATCGGAGAGCGGTCGGCCAGTCAATGGGATCATCTTGGCTTCTTGTGATGGAGTATTGTGAGTCTGGTCACTTTGGTATGCCACCTGGGGCTGGGCGCCGAGGGGTCAAGATCTGGCAACGGCACTTCGAGAGATTCTGCTTGGCCTTGGTGTTCAATTTCCCTGTACTCCGCAGCAGACCACCAGGTGCGGGCACGCTGGTCGCGTACTCGGCCGAGGCACACCAGCACCACGACTGGGATCTGGACGACAGCGGCCGAGTGCTAACCGCATTCGACGCCGGCACGAAAGTCAAGACGACCAACGTGTACTCCATGGCTGCG
>JAASGK010000117.1:0-42059 GCA_023334195.1 Globisporangium emineosum
ATTTCTGGAGTGAAAAAATGAGCTCTCTTCAAACAAAGAGTACGGCGGGAATCACAAAATTAGCGCGAATGCGATGGTCATTTCAGAATTTTCAGAAGTGCCCTACACAACATTTGAGCCCCAAATATCCAAGTGCGGCTGACCAATTGGCGCGCACTGTACCGGTTTTCATGTGATGCGATCACGTCTTGATCATCATCATAGAGACGTCGCCACCGCTCTCCATCGCGCTCGCCACACATGCCCAGCCGCCCACCATGCCGTCGCTGTGTCCATCGCACGTGGACGCAGTGCAACGCCACCTCCGCTGCCCGCACCTGCCGCTGACCCTGGCCTCCGCTGTGGGCTCGGCGCGCGCGCTTCCCGATCCGCTCGTGGCTGGGATCAGCGGCTTTCTTACCCGCAACCACTGGATCGTCGAGGTGGCGTGTCGGCGAGGCGATTTACAGCCACTGCAGCGCGTAATCGCCGTCGAAGCGCCCAGTACCTACCCGCTGTACCGGTCACACGCCTTCAGTATGGTGCTGATGAATATTACGGAGCACGACAATGCGATTGAACTGCTCGAGTGCCTCCGCGCCTACTTTTCGGATGGGGACGCGGGCAAAGGCGTGGAACAAGCTATCTCATATGGCAAAGTGGATGTGCTGGAGTGGATCTCTGCGAATCTCAAGCGAGTCGCATGGAATCCGATCTTCGCTTTAATTGCAGTGGAAGAAGGTTACCCGGGCGTGATGCTGTGGCTCAAGAAGACGTTCCCAGAAAGAGACCTAGGTTGGTAAGAATTTCTTTCCGACGTATCGTTGATTGCGTCTCTTGAGACCTCTGTGACGCATTGAAATATGCTACCGAATACGGCCACCTCGACGCCGTCCAGTGACTTTTTCACAGCTTGCGCAGAGACGGCAAACTTCCGCGCGAACCTTTTGAAGACACGATTAGTGTGGCATTCGAGTTTGGTTTCTTTGAACTTGCAAAGTGGCTGCATGCGCACACGTACCAAACTGGGGGTAGACGTCCGCGGTACGATATCTCCAAGGCCGTATCTGAAGGTCGACTCGATATCTTCAAGTGGTTGGTTGAGAACTCCGACCCAGTCAGCGACTCGAACGACATGGACGAGGCGGCAGCAAGGGGCCACATGGAAACGCTCATTTGGCTTCATGAAAACTCCAATTCTAGCTGCTCTACGGATGCGATGGCGCGAGCGGCAGCGGCCGGCAAACTAGATGTCGTCCGATGGCTGCATGGAAATCGCAGTGAGGGGTGTACCACTGCTGTGATGGACCAAGCCGCGTGGAACGGTCGCCTCCAGATTGTCAAGTGGCTGCATGAGAACCACAGTGAAGGCTGTAGTACGTACGCGATGGATTGGGCCGCGGGGACCGGTTGCCTGGGCGTAATCAAGTGGCTTCACGAGAACCGCAGTGAAGGGTGCACTACTAAGGCAATGGACAATGTTGCGAAGAACAACCACCTACATGTCGTCAAGTGGCTCCGTAAAAACTGAAGCGAGGGTTGCACTACCCAGGCGATGGATGCTGCTACATCAGTCGAGATGGTCGGATGGCTGCACACGAATCGCTCCGAGGGCTGCACCACCGCAGTGATGGACAACGCTGTAGAGAGGGGGGATGTCGACACTATGCTGTTTCTACACGAGAATCGCATGGAGGGGTGCACGGTCCAAGCAGGTTTGGATGCTCATTGGATAGGTCACCTGGACATTCTTCGATGGCTGCTTGGCAACTATCCAAACGTTATGCGACCTGAAGACATTGATGACGGAGACGACAGCGACTTCAAGGTGTCTCTTCTTGATAACGCGGATCGAGTCAAGCGCCAGCGAATCCGCTAATATGTCTCATCCAGTTTAGAGACGGCTTCCTTGCAAGATTCTATTGTGAAAGAATATGAGCCCGCACCACAAACCATCGTCATCGGTCGTGGAGCTTGGTGAGGAGTGCGACAAATAGCCACGCCAAGTTCACGATTGGGTAAAAAGCAATGTTGATGTTATGTCAAGCTAATTCACGCTCATTTTGTTTTGTTTGGCGCGCCAGCTTCCAAGGTTAAGACCACTTTCGGTAAGCCCTGACCCCTTGCTCGCCACAAGATTGGAGTAACCTGTTTCCCATTCCAATTCACGAAGGAAAACGCATGTCTCTTTGTCTTTGATAGAAGCACCATGAGAGTGCTTTCTCCCACCACTGCCAGAGTTCATTTCGAGAACGCCGAGTACAAATAACTGTTGCGGCTTCCGATGTTGCACGAGGTCTCGGTCTTGTCGCACGTGATCCCCACGCGCTTCTCGTTAAAGTCGAAGATCGTGTAGTACGCCTCGAGGAAGTTGTCGCCGAGTACCCACCAGTAGAGCCCTTCGCCGAGATCGCTAAGTGAACGGATCAAAATCGCATACGGACCCGAGTGAGTAAGATAAGGCCAAGGTTGGTTCAAGAGGCGACAGAGAAATTTGCCTTACGCATGGTTGCGGAGCTGGATTTCGCAACTCGAGTCTTCGCAGAACACGTAACTCTCTGGCGCGAGATGGAAATAGTTGCCATCACCAGAGTCTTTGCCGAATGAGAATGAGAGCGTCGGGAAATCTGCGTAGTCCGAGTCCGAGCACACATAGCCCCCATCGACCAAATCGCACGTAAGCCTACCAGTCACGTCGTCCATGATCGCCTCAAAGAGTTGTGGAGGTGCGTACGAGTACGACGAGCCCGAGTCCACGATCGCAAAGCAGTACGGCTCGCAGAAGTTCACTCGCGGTGGTGGCTTGCTGTGGGTTAGACCTTTGTGGCGCTTGACGTGAGTTGAAATGGTAGTAGTCCTGCCTCTGGAACTTGGGATGAGGTGGAAATTGTTCAGGGTGACGGTCCAGTACGTCATGCTTGCGTCGACTACATCCACATGAATCAGTCAGGCACCTTTTTGAAACCTCAGCATATCCTCACGAGTACATAGAAAAACAACTTACTTGGGAGCACCATGACCGGGAAGTACGCTTGCTGCGGGTCCTTGCCGCCTACACTCGGGTCGAAGCCGCCCAAGTGGAGCTCGGATGGCGTTGGGTCCGTCTCCTTTGTGATGAGGAACGCAAACACGGCGTTCATGTCCGAATTCGCCCTCACGAGCGACTCGAGGATCGTCGGGTGCGGGATCTTGCTCACGCCCGAGAAGCCGAGGCCCACGACGCCATCTGTCAAGAAACCCTAGGTATACCAGACAATCATATCGTTAGAATACCTACAGAACAGCTCACCAGCAATAACAATCAAATGTAAATATGGTCACAGCATACTGGGATGTCGCCCGTTTCCTCTGTGAGCACTGCGAACGCGTACTCGGATGCCGAGTAGTTGCCCAGGGTAACCACGTCCGAGCCAATGTCGCCGTACGAGTCGCCGCTGCCGTACAGACCTTCAAACTTCTCGGAGAGCTCCTTGAAAGTGGACGACGCCGGGCGGTTGAAGCTCATGTGGTCCCCACAGGAGGTGCACGAGTGTCCAGGCACCCACGTGTCGCTCGAGCCTAGTCAGATACCAATCCACGATCAATGGCTAGTCAGGTACCAAGGGCAAGCAGCGAAAAACTAGGTGAGAGTCCGGGTTCTCACCAGTGTCAAAGAGCACGCGGAAGCTCTGCGGTGGTGTGCCGAGGCTCACTTCGCCGTAATATTGGCAGTTGTCGAGGTTTCGGAGCGGGATGTGGGCGTAGTAGGCCGCCTTCAGTAGCGAGGGCTCCTGCTCGCTCTCCATCTTGAGGGCGACGTGGGCTGAAACAGGATGATGAGTGTGCTCGTGGTGCTTGGACGTGGGCTCTTTGTGGAGGAGGCTGTAGGGTCGATAGCGGGTACCAGCTGCCTGCTTCTTCATTGTGAGCGGGATCCGCACGAACGCGTGGCTCGTGGCAGTCCAGAGGGGGAGAAGCAGCACGAGCATGAGCGCATGCGATCCGAAGCCCATTGTTGGCCTCTCTCTGTTGCCAAAGGGCTATTTGGGGTGTTATTGCGGTTGCATTTTGGCGATCTTGAAAGGTCGCAATGGAGGAACAAGCTGGACCGAACGGACGGTTGAGGCGGTTGAGGGAGGAGTTCCTCTGAGTTTAATACGGTGTTGAGAGTGAGTGGGGTGATCTCAGCTCTCGGTTGTGAGTTGCTGGGTAGGAAAGGTCCACAGCAAGGTGAGAGGTGAGGAGCAGTTCGTTCAACAAGAGCGCACTTGGCGTAGAATAATGGACAAAACACACACATATTCGGCTTCCTTGGTAGGGAGGGTTGTGGAGTAGCAGGAGTTGGCTGCTTGGGAGAGAGGTGGGTGATCACCGCGAGAAGTATTGCTCAAGGAGGGCGACGTTGCTCCTGGGTTACCACCTCCCTTTAAAATTGATAATCAAGAGATAGATAAATTACTACCGTATTTATCTGTACTCCATTTAAAAAAGGGGTTGCTGATACAATAAGAAATATTACTTTACCATTTAAATGTATGTATTAAGTACCACAGGTTTATTTTATATAGGACTTTAATAATTGTCAAAATCGGAACTCCATGCCATGATGGACTGGGGTGAAGTTGCTGGCGCAAGTGGCAGTACTGCAGCATCTGAGTGTGTTGCCCTGCAGTGACCACAGCAAGTTGGTTGAGCGCTCAGCTCTTCCCTCTCGGTACTTTACCGCATCACATCTGGACGGTGGAGTGTGTATTGACGATTTGTCTGTGGCGGTGCGCTACGCTCGTCTATCTCGTCCTCTCTCATTCCCCGATTCTCCCCATCGTGCCAACAAGAGAGAGAACCCGAGAAATCCCGCAAACCAATCCTGCCTCAGAACCTCTTTGGATATCGATACACACACTCGAAGAAGAGAGACAATGCACTTTGCCCCGCCGCTCGCCACTCCGTTCACAAAGTTCCTGAGTATCGTCCTCGAAGCCACGGGGCTGAGCGAAGCGCCAAGTGAGAGCGGGGAGCAGCAACAGCAGCAGTCGCAAGCCCAGGAAGCCAAGAAAGAGAGCTCGACGAAGTGAAGGCCGCAAGCGAACGGTGTTCCTCACAGGGGATAGACTCCAGATCCAGAGAGCTCTCTACGCGTCAGGACGTGTAAGTTATCGACATCGACGATGGGCACGAGCTAATATAGTGCTATGCCTATTTAACGTTCTATCTTGTGTCATTACTATTAGCATGGACTGCAGCTCTTTGTTGAGCTCTTCGTAGAGTCCACCATTTTCAGTTGATCCACTCGACGACTTTACGATCGATCGATCAATCAATCGCATTGGGGCTGACAGAGCCAGCGTAACGACATAACCGAACACTTGCGACGACTTGACGCCCTCCGAAGGCGATCAGATCAGCGAGGATCCTCAGCGCTATTGTCGCCATCCATCAGATCAATGTGGTCGGCCGTTGACAATCAGATGTGTGTATCAACATATCAGCAGTCGATCTTCCGAAAGGGTGTGAACGTGGTCCGCCCTTTCTTCCGTTGATTGGTGAAAACACACCCCTAATTGATTTTCTATCGCTTTGATTGGCTGAAAAGAGGATGTTGAGTGGTTTGGTTGATTTGCCCCACCAAAAATGCGATCTTTTTGCGCCGGGGTTTGGGGATCCCAATCGACATCATGCTGCCCTTTCTGACGGTGGTTCTAACGAAAATGAATGAGCAGCAGGCTGGAAATGTATCCATTTGCCTCTGTCTGTGGACGTGTCCATCCATCCTTCCTTCAGGTACATCCACGTCCATCGGACCCGCTCGGCCGCATCAGGATTAGATGGATGAAGGGGAAAAGCTCATGAGATGGCGCGGTGTAAATCGCTCATCATTTTATTATGATAAATGTCATGCTTAATTGGTTCTGTGGGTGGATGCCCAGGTATGTCAAGGGAGCTGCCAAGCTACTTGCTCATAGACACGTCGACGTTGGGCGATATATAGTACTCGTGCAGGGGTGGTTGAGTTTGTGGGCGCACTTTCAGAGGAAGTGCCGATCCAGAACTTTGCATGTGACCATGTGTCAGCCCACAGCCCACAGCTTGCTCTGCATACAGCTGATGATGTCAGTTGCGACTCTCTCTCAAATGCGCACGCACGAGGCGGCCAGTGCTGACGTCTCTGTAACCAGAACGGGTCACTTTTTCACTTGCGCTTGGTCGCCGCGGCGCGCATGCGCTGCTGCTGGACGTCGGTCTGGAGACGGCGGCGCGGCAGCAGCCACTCGACCAGAAGCAGGTACACGACGAGCAGCAGCAGCACGCCGCCCAGGATCGCCGTCGCGCCGCCCAAGTGTTCCACGGTCTCGAAGAAGCCGACGTCGTCATCAGCGTCCGCCATCTCGCTCGCTCGCGCTCTCTAGCAAAGCTCTCTCGCAAAGCTCTCTGTTTTGGATTGTTCTCTGGGTTGAACATCAAGTTTCGCAGGTTTGGCACCGCCGCAGTTCTCTTCGCGCCAGCCAATGATCATGGAATATAAAGTTCCAAAGGTCGCTTCTCTGCGCTGATTTGGCTGTTTTGGCTCTCTCCCCTGCCCCTGCCCCAGACCTACCTCTTCCACTCGATAAAACCTCCAATCACCTCGCGACGTTGCACCTCACAATTGAGGTTTTTTGTTGCTTTCCAACCCTGGTTGTATGGGGTTTTATTTGTGGGATTGAAAAACCTCATCGGCCACGTGGGGTTCGGGTGGGGGAAGGGGGGGCTTTTCACATTTTAAAATTTGCGAAAACGTTTGAACCGCGGGCAGGTGGGCCAACTCAAATCGCGCGCGCGCAGAAAGCAGCAGAGCAGCCGGGCGAGACAGGAGGCTCGAGAGACACACTTGACAGGCAACCGCGCCCCCGGACACGTCCGCAAGATCCGCAACCGCAGATCCATCCGCAGGCCGTCCCAAACGCGTCCGCAGATCCGCAAGCCGTAGAAGCACGTCCTTGCAGGTAAAGCAGCAGCACTCTACCATCACTCCTGACTGCATGCGCCATGCACCAGTGCGGGCGGGTGTCATTTCTCAAAAGGATACCCCGCACGCGCGCATTCGCGAGTAGGAAAGAGAAGCGCCGTATGAGCATGCGCTGCCCTAATGGACGCCATCCGCTAACATCCTCTATGTGTGTGCATTGTGCGAATGTGGCTGTGTGGATGCAAAGCAGACAGACACTCAGCTACTGAAGACGAGAGAATCTTTTTCGCGCGCGAACGTGAAATTTGAAAAACCAACAGCAGCAGAGAAAGCGAAGAACGAACGCCCACCGCTTTGCCGCACGACAAGCTCTGTTCTTTTCCGCCCAGGTGGTTTATATTTGCACGGGTGTATATATAGACAGCGAGCGACAAGAACAGGCAGGCCGGCTGGCTCGGATCTGATCTTTGGACGCCCAGTCGCGCGAAAGAGAGTGCGTTAGGGGACTGCACCGCGCCGCAAAGCAGCAGCCAAGCTGGGACGAGGGGTTCTACACACACCCTCACTTCTCGTACGGGTGCGAAACGGCGACAAGCACGCGTTGGGGGAAGGAAACCAACAACCAGCGAACCACGACTCGCGCAAGCGGCCAGGGCAGAGTGTGACTAGGTGACTGAAGAGGCGCCACACGCGTGAAAGCGAGGCAGCGACAGCGGAAAAGGGGTTTGGCGACTCGACATTTGGTGCGTTTGCGTGTCTTCCTTGGAGGCGTTTTCGCCCTGTCTGCCTCTGCATGTATGCAAATGCGTGAAGGGATTGAGTAGGGGATGGCGTGTGCTGGGGTTGCGCGGTGGGTGGATGCAGCTCAGCATGTTGCTCACTGCGTCGATACCTGCCTGTTTGTCTACATTGCATGACTCCGCGCGAATGTGGCCGCTGGTGGTTAATGAACTGACGTGTTTGTGTGTCGTTACGTGAATGCCGTTTTCCTGCAGATTCTTGTGACGTGGAATCATGGCGAGGGGTCAATCAAAAGCAAATAGCCAGAATGCGCAGGCACAGCAGCAACAACAACATCTCGATCAATCGCCCCAGCAACAAGCAGTGACGCAGCAGCTTCAGCAGCAAATGCAGCAACAGCAATTGCAGCTGCAGCACCAACAGCAACAGTACCAGCTCCAGCAGCATCAGCAACAAATTCAGCAGCAGCTCCAACAAGCACAGTTGCAGCAACATGCGATTCAATACCCAGCAAGCCTCCAGAATGCCAGCTCAATGGCGACCACCTCGAACGCGGCAAGTCTTGTTGCTGCAGCCGTTCAGGTTGCAAATGCAAATGCAGCGTCGGTAGCCGCTGTTGCAGGCGGGTACGCTTTCCCGCGCAACTCTCCTGAATTTGCGTGTGAGAATGTCGGTGATCGTGTGAAGGGGAAACGACGGAAATACTGCCCGCACGAGGTCACAGCGCTCGTACTTGGTGTCCAACGGTATGCGGATGACAGTTGTCCGTGGAGCTCAATTTTGCGGGATCCACATCTCGGACACTTGTTCCACGGCCGAAGCGGAGTCGATCTGAAAGACAAGTGGCGGACTTTAATAAAGACACGACCGGAGCTTGCTGCGTACACGGAAAACAGGAAGAACCATCGCAAGTACCGTCCATTTTCAGCTGCTGAAGAACGCGCGCTGATGGAAGGAGTGAAGAAGTACAATGGGCAGCGAAACGTGTGGTCACTGATTTTGATCGACAAGGATCTCGGTCCCCAGTTCAATGATCGATCCAATGTGCAGCTGAAAGACAAGTTTCGGACAATGCGTCGTTCGGGAACGACTTCGTCAATTGTATCGAACCCATCCAGTCGGCGACCATCAACAACCCCATCGTCCGCAGGCGACACTCCTTCTTCGGGAGGAAACGCAGCAAGACAGTCAATGGGAAGTTCTTCCGGGCGTCCATTGACTCCAACGTCTGCTGCCATTTCCGCGGCACTGTCAGGAGCAATAAATGGAAGAGGTTCTGGTGGAGTGTCTGCGGCAAGTCAACAAGCTGCCAATTTGCTGGTGCAAAACAGCAACGCCGCATCATTGTTTGCCGATCCGAACCTGTACCTTGCAGGATCGTTTTCACTTCCACAGCACATGTCCCAGCTTTCCCAAGCAACTGGAATTAATATGCAGCAGCTGAACCTCTCGCAACCACGACAGCAACCAGGAGCTCAAGCGCAAGCTCAGGCTCAAGCGCAAGCCCAAGCTATCGCACAAGCTCAAGCCCAAGTTCAAGCCAGAGCGCAGGCAGCTCAACTCCAAGCGCAACTTCAAGTTCATCAGCATCAGCTTCGTTCGCAATCCCAGCAGGCCCAAGCTCAAGCGCAGGCTCAAGCCCATGCCCAAGCTCAGGCGCAAGCCCAAGCTCAAGCCCAGGCGCAATCGAAGCAATACCAGATGATGGGAGGAGGCGGAAACTCGTTCAACTCGTCGATTCCTGGCTATCAGATGATTGGAAACCAATTGGTTCCAAACCAAGCGATGTATTACACGATGTCTCAACAGCAGAATTCCCAAGCGCAGCAGCAGCAGCAAGCAGCTCAATTGCAACAGCAGCAACAACAATTGCAGCAACTGCAGCATCGCCAGCTGCAGCAACAACAGCAACAGCAACAGCAACAACAGCAGCAGCAACATCAAGCTGCGGCTGTGGCTGCAGCTGTGGCTGCTGCTCAGCAAAAGCAACAGTCTGAAAGTGCTACTGGTGGCCGTGGTGGAGGCAGGGGTCGTGGTCGCGGGCGCGGTCGAGGACGCGGGCGAGGTGCTGCTTCGAGAGGCGAGAAAGATGAAGACGCGATGAATGCGATGATGGGTGCGATGAAGTCGAGTCCAGTGTCTCCTCCAATGGAAAGCTTGATTCAGATGTCTGGCGCATCAACGACATCAGGAGGAAACAACGGAGGATCTTCATCAGGTAATTCAAATGTCACTGGCCGCGGTACTGGGAAACAGCAAGATAAATCCGTCGTGGTGTGCGATGTATAACACAGACCATTCCAGTATCGCAAGAATGCTCTAACGATTTTGAAGAAGACGGTGCGGCGGTGACAAGGTAGCTATTATAACTATTATTTGATAGGAGAGCAAAGCGGTGGTCAGATCTACCTGATTGATGCATGCGGCCAAGGCGGAGGATGTGAATAGTTTGGAGTGGTACTATAGTGGAAACAAGCGAAAACACACAAAGAGAAACAATATTGTATTACTTGCGGCGAAGTTCATTCGATCTGTTGATGGCGGAGTTTGGTAGGAACTTTACAGTCTACGCGCAAGCAGACCCAGCCGACGTTCCAGCATTGATCGCCTCTTCCCCAAGTTGGATCTCATGGTCCGCGTCTGAAGCCATCAGCTCTGCACCCGAGATGTCGTCAGCGCAGGCCTGAATTCGTTCGCGCGTGTTCTCGGAAGCCATCTCGACGAAAAATTGAAACCGAGGTGAGCTCAGCATCAAGCGAAGAATTCCAGCCGCCTTCTCTGCCGTGTGCTTGTCGCTGCTGCTGGTTGTGTTCGCTTGAACCAAGGCGTCAAAGACGGCAAGAAAGTGCTCCTCTCCTAGTGCGGATTCAAATGCGTCGGTCAAAGCGGCAGGTGATGTGCTCAAGAGTAACTTCGTCAGCGCAGCGGGGTCTGCCTTGGTTTTGCGGATTTTGCGCGCAAACACATGCCCTCGACACATCATCTCGGTCTGCAGGTCTTTGGTGTGCTCCACTTTGGCAGTGCGCTTGCTTTTGAGTTTGCTTTTGCAGCCTGACGAAGCCGCCAATTTGGACAGCATCGACAAATGTTTTTCCTCCCCAAGGGTGAGCTGATCCGTCTCAAGTGCAGCTGAGGTGCTCGATGAGAAAGCCTCTGGCTGGGTGCCGCTATCCACCTCAAAAGATAGAGGTTTGCCAAGTGTTGCTGCTCTGATGTCACTGGAATCGACATGCTTTGAGGATCTGCCCACGCCGTCACGCTGCAAGATCGCTTGGAAGATTTCCTACCCCACGCACAACAAGAACCAGGTTTTCAGCTCCAGGTATGTCTCAAGAGGTAAACCCCGCAGCGTTTTCCACAAGAATTTACAAAGTTTACCTCTTGCTTTGCCAGTTTGATTGCGTTCAGTCGCTGCTGTCGAGCTTCCTCAAGAGCCTTCATGAGTCTTTCCTCGGCAACAGTCTCGTGCTGCTGCTGGAAGAAAGCCGCATCTTCAGGGAGAAACGTGTGTTCAAGGGTGTCGTCGCTGGCCGAGACCCACTCATCCAGCAGCTCTTGAGCCTCATTCCACATCTCCAGCGCCGAGAAAACGCGGAGTTGGTACTTCCGCGCGTCTACATTGGCTGGGTCAAGACGCAGCACCGCTGCGCAATCGTCAAGAACGCTTTGATATCAAGAACGTGCACGGAAACTTAGCTCATGGCTCAAATACGCAGAAAAAGTGGTCAAGATTGGAAATGTACACGCACCATTGGACATCGTCGTACGAGGCAGCGCTCTTCACGGATCTCCTTTCTGAAGAAGCTAAAGCCTTGCGCTCTGTCCGCTGGACGCGCGCTCTCGCTCGCATCAAGTATGCATCGAGGACGCAGACGTTTACCGCAATAGCTTCAGAACACAGCTCGATCGCCGTGGCTTCGTTTGCTTCTTGGCGATCGCAATCTTCATCAGTATCGAGAAGCAAGTGAAGGCGCTCACACGAGAAGTACGAGTCGGACGCCTTGCCGCTACTGCTGCTATTAGGGCTTGTTGGGGAAATCAAGACACCATGGGAGCTCTTCGTCTTATGAAAATCGTCCTCCGAGTCCTCAATCGCGGGCCAGCGACTGAAATCGTCGTAGACCTGCTGAGCAAGCTCCAGATCAGCTTGCTCCTCTGTCTGCGTGCGCTGTTTCCAGTCGCGAAACAACTCGAGCAGCTCCCGACTCAGACGCAGCAGCTCATTCTTTGGCTGGAAGTAGAACTTCCGCACCCAGCTCAAGAAGAACGCGAGCACCTGGAGCATCACGTATGTGCCTCCAGGCAAGCGACCGGGACTCTGAGAAGCACTGCCTTCGTTCAAGGTGTCCTCATCGCTGGAGCTGTTGTGAGTATGCCTGGGGTCGTAGAGCTGGATATTCCGCACCAGACTCTGCAGGAATCGCGACGGAGGCATCGCCAGCGCGACCATTTTGCTGTGGAGAAGCTTGCTTTCATACCCGACGGGGTCCTGGAACCAGTCGAACGCCGAGTTGCTCGTGATCTGAACAAAGCAGTCGATCGCCTGGCCGCGCAGCTGCAGGTCTGGGTGCAGGAACTGGTCCACGAGCACCTGGAGCCCGTTTTGCAGAATGAACTCCACGACGAGAGCCCAGTTGCGCGCGTGTTTGAGGTAGAAGAGCGTCATGAAGCGCTTCTGAAGCACCTGCGGCCATTGAGTTGAGGTCGCACCATCGGTATTCTCCTCAACGGGACGAAGCGACAGGAGCGTCGCGTAGTGTCGGTACTGCGCAGGCGTGGGGCCAAACATGAGATGGCGCACTTCGTCGTCCGTGAGGCGCTTGTGCAGCACGATCTCCATCTGATTGGTCATGGGCGCCGCATACTCGGCATGGAATCTCTCAAAGAGCGACTCGCGGATCTCCAGCGGGAACTCTTCGAGGTCTCGGCCAAGGGTGCGTCGAAGAAACTCGGTTGCTTTGGATGCTGGGGCTTGTTGGCTCGAATCAGTCGATGGCGATCCCGAGGCAGAGGAATGACTCATTCTGGACTCGAGTTTCAGTGCAAAGGCGATGAGAAGTGTGGAGGAGAATGGAGAAATGGCTGACCACTGGATATGGATCGCTTGAGAACTCCGGGGCGCAAGCGCAAGGCGTCGCCTGGTCGTGAAAGGTCGTACAACGAATAATGATCCGCGTCCGAACATTAATTCCATAAACCGCGAAGTCACCTGGAAGAATTCCCAGAGCTCGCGAACACTAAGTACCTGACAAGATCCCTTGAACTCGCCAATTCGAATGAGCACCTTGACTCTTGACGTGAGACTCAACACTGACGAGGGTGCTAATTTTTCTTGTTTTTGTTTGTTGGTATTTGCTAATGGACCTTGGAGAGAATGCGTTAAAAGTTTAAAAAAATAAAACGAGTTGTGGCAAATATACAGAAACGACTTACTTAGAGAGGTCGGGAGGTGGTCACTCACATGCGTGCCCGCCCACTTGCTTACTCGTCCGTGAAGCCCGTGACCTCCATATTAATCACCAGCGAGAGCACCTCCTCCATCTCCTTCTTGCTCTTGTACACCGGCAGGTCGATGCGGTTGAAGCATGTGTGCGCGCGTGGGTACGCGTTCTCCGGGAACGGCACGGCCTTGAGCGTGAAGTGGCAGATGCGGCCGTCGTAGCTCGTGAGCGCCTTGAAGCCCTGCACGGGCACGCGCGACGAGCCCGTCGTGAACTGCAGTAACCGCGCGCGCTCTTCGTCGCTGAACGCCTCGACGATCTCCCAGAACCAGCCCAGCACCTCCTCCGGCAGCTCGTCCGACACCTGCGTGTGCGCCTTCCAGTCGTCCACGTCGATCGACGGCACGCCGCAGAGCACAAGCTCCAGCTCCTGGTAGTCGAACACGAGGATCAGCTCCTGTGGGATCACCTCAAACACGCCGGCCATCAGGTGCTGCAGCTGCTCGGCGAACGAGTCCAGCATGATGTGGCGCAGACGCAGGTACATGTACTCGTGCTTGTTCTCGTCGGTGACTTCGATGTTGCGGCCATCCTCCTTCAGGTCGATCACCTCCACTTCGCCGTTGAGCTTGCGGTTGTTCACGCTAAAGTCCAGGCAGAGCGCGTCCACGCCGTCGTTTTCCTTCATCCACTTGAGCGACTTGTACACCTCCTGGTCGTAAAACTCCAGGTCGCTGAACGAGATCGGCACGCCGAGCAGGTGCTTGAGCACCGGGAGCGCCAAGTGGGCCTTCATGAGCTGTCCCTCGAGTAGCGCACGGCCCAACAGGCGACCGGCGCCGCGGAAGTAGAGCAAGTGGTCGGCCGACGCCTCCACCGAGTTCGGGTTGATCACGTACGCCAGTGAGTCCACGTGCGCGCACATGAAGAGCCCGATCGTCTCGTCAAAGAGGCGCTCCGTGACGAGCGCGAACCACTCGCGCTCAAGGCCGCCGGCGTCGATCGCCACTTCGCCGATAAACTCGATGCGCAGCGGCATGTGGATGTGCTCCATCTGCACGCCAAGCAGCTGCTCCATGGACTCCACCAGGATGTTCTCGCGGTGCACGCGCATCTTCAGGTGGCCGTCCTCCCAGGGCTTGATCAGCGCCGACGTCTGCTCCAAAAACCACGCGTACTTGTCCTTGAATGGCAGCGCCGCCACCTGCTCGAGGATCTCGAGGTCCTGCTCCGAGATCTCGTAGCCGCGCGACGCCACGCGCGCGTCCACCTCGCGGTACTCCTTGAACGTCATTCTGCCCTCAGGGTGACGCGGCGTCTGCGCCAGCTGCGACACGAACGCCAGTGACGCCTGCGTCACCAGCTCCTTCTCATTCAGCACGGGGCCGCTGGTGCTGGTGCGCACCGTGATGGCCGGCGGCGACACGACCATGTCGGCGTCCGAGCTGGGGATGTCGATGCGCACGGACGCGGTGGTCACGTCCGGCGACGAGTTCGCGGACGACAGCGACGTTGCGTCCGTCACAGCCGAGCGCGCGAGCGCGGTCTTGTCGGACGCAGCCTCCTGTGGGATCCCCGGGACGGCGACAATAGCTGCACCACTGGCAGTGGTCGTGGAGATCGCGGCGAACGGCGACTCCTTCTTGGCCCAGTAGCGCTTGCCGTCGATACCGACCTTGCGCACCCAGTCCTGGCGGTTGCGCGCGCCGCGCTGGCGCGCGTTGAGCATGTTGAGGCGGCGGATGGCAAACGAGCGCGTGCGGTTGAACGAGCGCTCGCGCCCCACCTCCGTGCCCACGGACAGCGAGCGCGAGGGCGAGTTGAGTCCCAACGAGAAGCCGCGCTCCGTACCACAGAGCACGCACGCCTTGGACGAATCCTTGTTGTGGAAGTCGCACACCTCGCACTTCCACTGGTTGTTCAGCTCGTCCGTCCTGTTTTGGTTGTGATAATGATCATATACAGAGTGATTAGGACGACCGGTGGAGATGAGGGATATGGAGATAACATAGCATATCTACGCACGTGTCTTGAACGTCCTGTCGGGTCATGGGCTGACCGTCTTCCGTGTATTGTCTGGGTAAAACAAGCAAGCAAACGAGGCGCGCGTGTTAGAACAAGCACATCACATATAGCCACACAAGTCCTAAACAAGTCGTTAGGGCCGTGAGGACTCACCCGCCGAGCAACGGTTGCTGCAGGTTCTCGTCGAAGCGCGCGCGGCGGCAGCAGTAGTAGACGATGATGACGACGAGTAGCCCACCCGTGACGTAGGCGAGCCAGGGCGGCAGCGTGCCGGCCGAGTCGCCCGCGGCGTGGGCCGTGCGCGCTGTCGCCGACAGCAGCGCCAGGAAGAGGTACGGCCGCCACATAATTCCGCCTTGTGTGTGCGGTTGTTCTCCTGACCAGGCGGCTTGCTTCTTCTTAATTATTCGCAATGGAGCAAGCACACAAACAAACAAGCGAGCGCCTGAACAACCAGGAAGCAAGTGAGGAAGAGAGAGGGGAGGGAAGGGGAAGCAGACAGACGATGAGACGCGCAAGTCAAACAAGAAACAAGCAAGCCAAACAAACAAGAACAACCAAAAACCCAGCGGGATCCAGTATCGAGACAAACCGCAAAGCAGCTGGCGCGAACTTTATCGGGAGCACACAGTGCGAAAGCGAGAGGGCGTTTCGCTGAGGTTTTTCATTAACATCCGAGGTTTTGCATTAGAAGGACCTGTAAATTGATTGCGACAAGCGAACTTTCGGCGGGGCTCGTTCGAATTTTCAAGCAAGGGAGGATTCGAGGTTTTTAAATCGAGGTTATACAGACACGGCCGCATAAATTTTCAAAGGTTGAAGTTCGAAAATTACCATTTTTTATTATTTATTACCGAATATAGCATTTTAAATGCATGTAAAAGAGTGTGCAAAAGCAGAACTCTATTTCCTAAATTTAAAAGCTAAAGTTTAATTTGATTAAGTCAAATTTCTCTACAGTTGGATACATTTCGGATAAATTGCGGATATCCTCATAAATAAGCCATACAGTTTATGATAAAATTGAGGCCAGGCTTAAACCATACTGAGCCTTACCAAAACCCCGGCAGTTTTTTTAGATGATGTGCCTATTGTATAATCTGCCAGCATTTCGAGGTTTTTTTCATTTTGAAAAATCCATCAAAAACACGGCAGATTTTTAGACTTGCACAAACAAAATGCAAGTTGTATTTGGGTTGAAAACCTGCCTGGATTTTGACTCCAAAATATCCTTACCGAGGGTATTTTTGTTAGCTACAAAAATGTTTTAGGTTATGGATAGTAATTGTTAAACATGTAAAAAACTTTTTATGAGCATGCCAGATTTGCAAAGAGCGGAAAAGTAGGAAGGAGACGGAGAAGGAGTATGAATGCCTTCCCTTTTTACGAGCTCATTCGCCGTTTGAAGACTCAAAGAACATGTGGACGCGAAGACCCTACACGAGCAAGCGGACGGATTCATCACAGGCGGCATGAGGCCCGCCGATGTCGCGAGGATCACTGCGAACGCAATGTATAAGCGCAAGCAGGCGGCAGCTGCTCGAGCGAAGCTCGTCGTCGAGGGGAAGCCACTACGTGGCCCTGATCATCCGGTCAAGCTTAGCTCGGAGAGTGCAGCGAAGGTGGCGACGATGACGGCCGCGAACGGCAAGATGCGAGCGAAATATGTTGTGGGTATGCTGAAATACCAGGAGGGTATCTCAGTCTCCCTGCCGACAGTCCTCCGGGCGCTGCACGATCGTGGGCATGTCTCAGACTCAGTAGTGTCCTTCAACGACACGGGCGCCTCGCTTCAAAAGCTCCTAGCGGCGTTTGCCGACACCCTGAAATCCATTGACATTTGTATGTATATCTTCACGAATGAGGAGGCGAGTTCCTGTATGTGCTTGTATGTGCTTAACTGCTGCGGAAAGTGGCTGATATTCATGCTACCAATAGATCGCAAAAGCCGTCGTTGCCGCGAAATCCCACAATGTGACGGTAAGAGTTGTATCCGACTACGGCCAAGCATGGCAAACTGGCTGCCAGTTACGATACCTCATCGAACAAGTAAGCACTGAATCCGTGAACTGCTGAATCCGAACTAACAATTACATGTGTATATCTACTTTTACAGGGGATTGATGTGAAGCCCATCGGCGGCTGCATGCACGATAAGGTGTGAGACCTTCATGGCACGTTTGATGGTGTGTAGTTTCATGACCGGTGATTCGTGTTTGTCCTTAGTTTTGCATCCTCGATCGGTGCATGACCTTGAACAGTTCGGCGAATTTCTCCGACTGTACTATTACCGGGCCAAACAAAGAGAATTGCGCCATGCGAGTAAACGACAAATTCTTAGGTGGGTATCGGTCAAACCTTGTTTGTCAAACGAGGCTGTTTTTGATGACTACCATAGCAATGGCATGTCGTTGGCGTTCACAGAACAGCTCTGATTGGCATCCACAAACACGAAAAGTCACAACAGTGGCACTTCAGATTTTCTCATTACTGTGGATAAATTACTTCCCACCTGTCAAAATTTATCGATACCTCCTGCCAGAATTAATCGATACCTGTGTCCAACAGACCTTCCGTAATCACACTCACGCAACACCCAACGGCTTTTGCCACCCACCAGCAACACTCCATACTGAAACCAAGTCAAATGCGCAAGAATTGTTTGCCAAGTTGTTGAAAAGTGCGCATCCAAACAAGCCACTTCAACAACGTCCGTCGAGTCAATTGGGGCAGTAATAATGGTAATCAAATCCAAGAGCTCCATATCCACATGACACGCAGTATCGCCATTATGAAATGGATGAGCGTACGCCCCACCGGCGCGCAGCGACTTCGCCTCTAGAGCCTCACACGGCGGCGTCGTCGCTGCGTCCGCTATCAGCCCCATGCCGCGCGCTGGCGGGCGAGGGCAGTCCGGCAAAGTTGCGGCGCGCCTCCTCGTAGCTCGACACGCGCGCGACCACCACTGGGTATCTATTGCTATTGCCACTGCTACCATTGCTATTGTAGCCGAACTGCGACGGCGCGTCGCTGTCGTCACCGTAGAGCAGCGGCATCTTGGGGTCGTGCTGGGCGTGGTACGCGGCTGACGCCGCCGCCGAGCGGTCTACGAGGCCGCCGATCGCGTCCTCGTCGTTGTTGTCAAAGCCGTCCTCGTCCTGCTGGTTCATGAAGAACACAAAGAGGAACATGCACGCGGCCGCGAGACACGAGCCGACGAGGAACGCGTTCTCCCAGGCCTGGAACATGCCACCGTCGTCGCCTCCACCGTAGATGTCGCCCTTGCCGCCCTGGCACACGTCGCCGTCGCACGCAAAGCCCACGCGCATGTTCTGCGCGTCAAAGAGCGTGTAGTACGTCTTGATGAACACATCGCCGAGGATCCACCACTCGTCCGCCGTGGACTGGAACTGGATGCGGCACTGGCCCCAGCCGTAGCACATCACGTAGTCCTCGGGCTGCAGCAGGAACACGTTGTCCGGCTCCATGCCGAAGCGCAGCACGGGGAACTCCTTCACGCCCACGCCCTCGCAGTCCACGTCGTTGCAGTTGAGTCCGTTGCTAATCGCACGCAGTACCGACGCGTACTGGCCCTGGGGCACGCTGATGAGCGACGTGCCCGTGTCCACGATCGCGTAGCAGAACGGGTCGCAGAGGTTCACCACGATCACCTCTTCCTCCGCGGGCTTCTTGTTGTTCTTCTTCTCGTCGACGTCCTGCGAGAAGTGGTTCATCTTGATCGTCCAGTACATGAACGCGTCGAACTCAGGCAGCTTGACCACGGGCGTGTAGTGGAACGACGCGTTCTTGCCGACGACTGAGAGGTCGTAGCCGCCGATGTGCAGCTCGCTGCCGCGCTGGTACGCCTCGGGCGTGAGGAAGAACGCAAACATGTTGTCGATCTCGGAGTTCTGCTGCGCCAGCTGCGTGAACAACGTCGGGCGGCTGATGTGCGCGAGCCCCTCGAACGCGAGCCCGAAGATGCCGTCCGCGATGAACACCTGCAGCTTCTCGGTCTCGTCGCTGATCACGCCGAACTTGACGCTCTCCACGCGGAAGTCGCCCACCGTCACGGTGTCCACCACGATCGTGCCGGTCACCGAGCCGCTGCCATACTATAATATTAACGAATTGTCCACATATGCAAGACGCAGGTTAGTGTAGAGCTCTTAAGTATGATGGCTTCTATATTAATACGGACGTACCGCGTCAAAGAACTTGGCCTGCGTGTCGAGGAAGGTGGTGGAGAGCGGGTACTTGAAGCGGTTGTGCGCGCCGCAGGACGCGCAGTCGATACCCGGGATCCACGTGTCGCTCGAGCCCGTGTCGAAGACTACGTCCATGGGCTGCGGCGGGTTCCCGAACGCCACCTTGCCGATGTACTGCACGTTGCCGTAGTTCTTGAGCGCCACGCGCTTGCCGAGCGTCACGACGCTCAGCTGGCGGTGGTCGGCCGCGCGTCTTCTTCGCAGCGCTGCTGTCGGCTCGCTCGCATTGCTCTCCCGCCGCTTGTGCTGGCGCTCGTGCGGATGAGGCGTCGCCTTGCGCGAGAGCGCGATGCGGATCGGCGCGCCGTCCGCGTGCAGCAGCAGACACGCGAGCAGCAGTGCGCCCGTGAGCAGCCAGCGCAGCACGCCCATAGAGCTGCTACTGCTGGTGATGGCAATCGGCCGCCGGGCGTGTCTCCTCGTTGGCATAATCCCGCTTGCAGCCTGCTCCTCCGCTTTCATCCGCGTCCTACCTACCATCACACGATCTTCTTGCCCAGGTTCAATTTCAGAGCTATCGTGTCATCACCCACCGCGACCGTTGGGCAAGGCAGAGCGCGTGATTTTAACCACTCATGTTGCAGAATGGGTGTTTATAGCCAATGGTGGAATATTGAAGTTAGAATTTTGGCCAATGATAGAGGGAAAGATGAGCAGCTTGAAACGGATCAGAGAGAGTGCGCATCTTGACTAAAAAGGTGCGATCAAAAAATATCAACAACGCATTTCAAAATGACCGCCTTCAATGCACTTTGGTCTTGTTCAAAGTCACGCTGCAACCCCCAAAAAATCATTAGCATGTGTCTTTAATTCGCTTCTTCTTCTTCATCAGTCTGCGGCGATCACCGCTCTCTCATTTTTCTCCCTCCTTGGAAAACCATTTCCCATCGTTCCCCACCCAACCTTCATTTTTTTTATTTTCTTCTTGCTCTTTTGCTGCTGCCGTTGCTTACATGGTGGCGTTGAAGACGGGGTTGTGGCGGGCGATGCGCGGACCTTCCTCCTCGTACTGCGCTTTTGTGTGGCAGACGCGGTAAAAGTCTGGCGTGGACGCCACCATGGAGCCGCCGAACCAGACCGCGAAGCGCTGCATGCGGTGCGAGATCACATTCACCTCGAGCTCCTCGGCATGCGCTTGCGTGTACTTGGAGTGCAGCGCCAGGTTCGCCTGCTGCCGGTCGTCCGCGAGGCGCTTGATGTCGCGCTGCAGACGGCGACCAAAGTCCTTGAACATCGTGCTGCCTCCGGAGAGCACAATGTTCTTGTAGAGGCCGCGTCGCGTGTCGATCGGGCACTTGAGGATCGCTTCGTCCACGACGTTCGGCAGCGGCGTCGTGAAGTCCGTCGAGAAGATCTCCGGGTTGAAGAAGATCTCCGGCGCCAAAAAGCGCTCGTAGCCCACGTCAATCTCCCAAGGCTGCTTCGTGCGCGGGTGCAGGTCCGAGTACTTGAGGAAGAACTTGTCCGGCTTGCTGTCGTACTTCTTGAACTCCTTCACAATGTCCGAGCACACGTAGCTGTGCATCTCCTTGACGCGCTTCGCGACTTCAAGCGACTCCTCTGGCGGCACTTGCTCGCCACGATCGCGCATCATCTTCTGAACAAAGTGGGTCACGTCGCGACCGGCGAGCGGGATGTGGCGAATGCACGTGCCGATCACGTAGCCGTCGGCGACCGGGATCACATGCGTCACGCCGTCACCCGAGTCAATGACCGTGCCCGTGAGCGAACGCTGCGCCGGGTCCTTGATTTTTGGCCATGACGCGTACAGCGCGAGCACGGCCTGCACGGCAATGTACATGCCCGGCACGTTGAACGTCTCAAACATGATCTCGGCCGTGGCTTCGCGGTTCTCCGGCGGATTGAGCGGCGGCTCCGTGAGCAGCACGTAGTGCTCCTCCGGCTCGCAGCGCATGTACTGGAAGAGGCAGCGCTGCCAGAGCTTCTCCATGTTGTCCCAGTTCTGCACGATGCCCTGGCTGATCGGGTAGTTCACTTGGTGCGTCGACGCGTGGTCCAGCGCCTGTCATAGTGAGTGAGGAGCGAATGCTAACATGAGCGGCGGAAGGGATCCGGAATGAATGAGACACACAGAGAATCAGGCGAGAGACGCACCTCATTGCCGATGTAAAAGTCGAGGTCGTCGATGCCCTGGCGGCTGCGCACGGTGTTCGAGTCCGCGCCACCCACGGCAATCGTCGATGGGATGATGTAGCTCGGCTCAGCGTTGCCGGCGTACCCCATCTTGGTGTACCTGCAAGCACAGACAAGCGAGCCATGAAGGTGATTACGGTCAGTTCCCCATTTGCATACGAAGAGCTACAGTCGATCGCGTCCGTTACGACGGTGAGCGTAGTGGTCACCACGGCACGCGCACAATAGACCGAGCAGCAGCGCTACGAGATGGAGACGTACCCGGTGCCATTGTCAATCACGACCGTGGGTTTGTACGACGCCATGCTCGCTCAGTTTCCTCGCTTTTGATTGTTCTTCCCCCTTTGTAATGACGCTCACGCACAAAACTCGCCAGCTTCACTTTGTGGGAGTGTGTGTGTGCACAATCGGTGCGGGAGCTATACGGCCGGCCTTCTATTAAAGAGGAAAAGATCCGGTCCGGCTCGGCTTGAGATGTGACACCTGCGGCTCGAAACGGCTCAGCTTGGCTCATTGACACTTTGGGCCGGCTTGTTTCAACTCGAAAGTACAGTGCGCTCGGCTTAGCTCGGCTGTTGTAAAATTCGATCACCGACTTCGAAAGTGTTTGTGTTTCTAAAATGGAAGTTGCCTTTTTTCCGAAAGCAAACATTTCAGCACACAAAATTCGTGCTTCGTGTGCTGAAATGAATGGCACAGTGAGTGCGGAGGCGCTCCATTCGTTTACATGCTCCATGTGTGTCAAGATACAGTGTAGGTTACAGCTATTGTACCACCCTCTCCAGAGCAGATGGCCCTGGCGTCCTCATACGAGTTGTTGTGAAGACCACGCTTTCCAGCGACTTGAAGATGGCGAGATTCAATGTGATCCCCACCAATCGCATTATGCAACTGAAACCCCATAACGGAGCAAGCTGAACGCATTGACTTCAATTGCTATTGCAAGCTCTTCGGCAGTTCACTTGTGCAATCGCAGGCATGCTTTTTGCGCAAATGTGACTCTAAAAGTCGCTTTATTCGTTCTCTATAAGTTCGGTTTAGGATGTTTGTAAAAAAAGAAATCGCTTGTTATTTTATGTGTCTATTGAGCCTTCTCTTGCTCGATCTTCTTGAGCTTGGCGTCGAGCTTGATCAGCATGTCCTGTACCATGGAATCGAGGTCGTAGTCGTGCTGCCAGCTCCAGTCTCTTCGCGCAATGCTGTCGTCGATGGAGCGCGGCCACGTCTCGGCGATCTTTTGGCGGAAGTCTGGCTCGTACGTGATCTCGAAGCTCGGGATCACCTTCTTGATGGACGCCGCGATCTCCGCCGGCGTGAACGACACCGCCGTCACGTTGTACGCGCGCTGCGTGAGTGACTCGTTCGGTGCCTGCATGAGCGCGATCGTGGCCTTGAGGCAGTCCGGCATGTACATCATCGGCAAGCGCGCGTCTGGCGCCAAGAAGCACTTGTACTTGCCGTGCTTGAGCGCGTCGTAGAAGATCTCCACGGCGTAGTCCGTGGTGCCGCCACCTGGCCACGCCTCGGACGAGATGATGCCCGGGTACCGAATCGAGCGGAAGTCGACACCGAACTTGTCGTGGTAGTACTCGCCGAGCAGCTCCAAGTGCACCTTGGTGATGCCGTACATGGTGGTCGGGCGCATGATCGTCAGGTCCGGGGTCTCCTCCTTTGGCGTAGATGGGCCAAAGACCGCGATCGTGGACGGCGAGAACACACTCAGGTTATTCTGCTTGGCGATCTCGAGCACGTTCTCAATGCCGCGCGTGTTTACCTTGAGCGCGAGCTGCGGGTTCTTCTCACCGAGCGCCGAGAGCAGCGACGCCATGTGCACGATGGTATCAATACCGTTCTCGAGCACAATGCGCGCGAGCGAGTCCTTGTTCTGCACGTCGCAGTACACGAACGGACCGGTCTCCTTCTTGCCCGAGGACTTGATGTCCGAGTTCACGATCGCGTTGTCGCCGAACATGGCGCGCAGGTACGGTACGAGCTCCATGCCGATCTGGCCGGTGCCACCGGTGATGAGGATGCGACGGCCCTGATTGAACACGTCGAAGCCGCCGGTGTAGGTGCTCTTGGCGCGCGTCGTGGCATTCGCACTCGCGTTGGTGTTGGCGGCTGGCGCAGCAGTGGCTGTGGCATTGGCGGCGGTGGCGGCGTTCACAGGCGACGTCTGTGTGGCGAAGCGGCGGGTTGTGCTGGTGGCAGAGTGCTGCAGACGCGCGAGCCGTGCGACGGCCGAGGAGGTCCACATGGCGACGGGAGCTCTCTGTCAGTTGCTTGGGGTGCAGCCGGAAGAATGCGGAGTGAGCGAGCGGGCGAGAGGGCGAATTGCCGCTGCAGCGCAGCGCCGTCCAGGCGGCATTTGTCATAAGAGCGGGATGCGCCGATGGCCACGAGACGAAGCGGCCGTCTAATCATGCGCGCTGATGGCTGTGGGATGACAAGCAAGTACATCAGTCCGCAAAAGAAGGTGAGACGGAAGTGCAACTTGGCCAAAACAAGGTAGGATGGAGTTAATTGTAGTGGATTGCTGTTGAGAATGATACTAAATTTAGCGCGATTTCACCCATTTTAGGCAGTGATTCTGTAAATAGAACAGATATTTTTCAATTTTACCTTGTTTTGATCCGAACTATTTGAAACCAACCTACTTTTGGTGAGAGATGAAGCTGTCAACCCGTGAGGAAGCCACCAGCTCCACATGAATCTGCGCTGAGACAACCGTCGACGCACTTCAACCGCATGTTCATCTTTCTATCGTATTAGCAAGGGTATGAGAACATACGTCTCAATTGCATCAAATTTCAAATCATTCCAGAGCACCAAAATATAAATTTATAAAGGTTTTCAAAGCCGCGAATCGACACACAGGCAGGGCTGCTTGGTGACTGATCGACCATTCCGGTCATTCGCGAATCGGAGCTGAACGCGTGCACGCGCCACTGGATCAACGACTCTGTCTCTTTTCGCATTCAGCCGAAGCCCACCGCGCACCTTTTTATTTCGTTCGCTGTGGGTCGTGTTTGCGTCACTGGGGCCCTGCACGTCAGCTGACCATCGCTTCGTTGTGACCAAAATCCAAGTCTCCCAGTTGCCGGCGCGCGCTTGCTGACGGGGAAGATTCCTTTCGCAACCGGCTCGTTTCAAGAAGATCGCGCTGCGATGGGTATCAACCAACCGCCACGAGAAAGTTCCCAACGGAGCCTTTCAGATGTGACGTGGCTGCGTGCAATGGGCGATTACGGCCCCAAATTGGTTGGCATGTCAAATGGCGTGCTTCAGTTTTTCAACGCTTCGTCGCATGGAACGCAGTCACAGCAGAGCTCCTGGGCAGCACGAGAGTAAGATATGGACAAGGATGGATGGATGGTGGGGTCTACTATTTACTATTAGGTTCCAGCTCATATCTACAGCTCGCTGCTGGTGTGCACCAACACGAGCCAGAGAGTTGCCAGAGGTGATTCGAACATCTTTGTCTGCGATTTTGCAACACAGTTCCTTGTTTGTATCTTGAGGTGGCGCTTGGTGCAGAGTTCACAACGCGCCTTGTTTTCAAATTGCTCCAGAGCTAGTGCAGCCTTTTGTGCAAAGATGCTTTTTAATCCTTTGCACCAATTTCACAAGATCAAATCAGCATACCACGTTGCATGCATGATGTTACCGATCGCCTGTCGCTTCACTTCAGCACCTCTTCACGGCTGCATCGGATTCGGAGGATACGAATTCGGAGTTGAAACTGGACTGGTTGCCAGGCTTTCCATGAGCAGAGCAGAATTTGTTGGCAAGTGGCTGGTTGGTGTCGGCGCCGACGCCGACGCGAGTGAAGCAGGCATCGGAATCGGAGTCTCCAGGTCGATGATCGTTGACGAAGCAGAGGTCGGTGTCTCGATACCACCAGCCATTGCCATGACAGAACTTGACACGACTGACACAGCGTTCGACTGGTGGTTTAGCATACCCTGGGTCGATGCCAAGCTCGACGTCGGAGTCCCTCCTCCGCTTGTCGGCATCACGTTTGAATTGTTGATCGCGTTCGTGTTACTCAGCAGCCGAGCGATCATGGTCACTTTCTGCGCTTCTGAGCAATCGTTGCGGTTCAGGATCGTTTGGATCTTGTTCTTGATCTCCGGCATGCGATCCAGCACATGAAGCAGTGTCGAAGTGGTCACGGGCATCGGAGGCTTGTTTCCAGATCCACTAGCACCGTTGCCAGTGGAGCCAGGCGTTCCTGCGCCGACAACACCCAGCCCACCGCCACCTGGAGCAAGACCACTGCCCCCAATCACGTTTGAGCTGTTCAAATCGATGGTGCTCATCGAACCTCCGACACCACGCGCCATGTGATGCAGACTCGACATGTCGCCCCAAGCTGGAGACGAGGTACTTGCAACCGAAGTGGAAGCAGAAATACCAGCGCTTGGTGTAGCCAACTTCGCTCCAGGGACATTGTGAGCGATGCCACTCACTGGACCCCGAGAGTTCACTGCATTTCCAGCACTTCCAGCACCACTCGCCATTCCTCCAACGTTGCCTCCTGTGTACGCCTGCTTCCGGTTCAAAGACGCCGACGAGCCAAACGCAGCACCTAGTATCGCATCTCCAGCGGCTGACAGAGGTGACACATCGCGTCCAACTGACACTACTGCTGCTGCTGCTTGAACGGCAGCGACTTCTTTGCTCCGCTTGATGACGTCGTCTGGAGCCACTGGTCCTGCTGGGAGAAGGGTGATGATGTCTATGTGGGATTTATGAGGCGGTTGCGGAGCTACAGAGGCTTTCTTCGCAGCGAGTGACTGGGAGTTGCTAGCTTTCGCTGCTTTGGAAGCTGGGGAAGGAGAGAACGAAGCCGCACCTGTCGCGGTGAGTGACGCCTTCATACTGAAATCTGAAGACGAGGTGGAAGCCGTGGGGATCGGGATCGGAGGAGGCGCGGTCTTGCGCTTCATGCACTGGATGATCGCATCGAAGGAGTTTCGAATTGACTTCAAGTCGTCCATCCCACCAGCATCGCCACTTCCTGGAGTGTTCGCGCGGAGCTGCTTCTGCATCTTCTTCTTCCGCATACTCATCTCGACCAAGTTTGGCACGTTGACAATTGACGGAGGTGGAAGCCCAGGCAACGAATTTCTCGATGAGAACACGAGCAACATCTCGTCAGCTGGCAAACCGATTCGGGCATCCAGCATCTCTGGAGAAATCACCGCAGCACCAGCTCCACTCGCCTTGCTTGCCTTTGATATCTTGCCATCTTTGACACTCGACGAATTGGAACTGGCAGAGTTTCCTGACAAACTACCCGAGATTATCTTCCCATAGCGATCGTAGCACTGACGGGGAGAACGCTTCTTGCAGAAGAACCGCGACACAGCAGTGGTCGAGTTGAAAACCTGAGCGATTAGAGTCCAGTTGGACCCGTACAGCTCAAAGAGCTTCTTGAGCACCAAATCATCTTGGGAGCTCCACCCATCACGACCAGAATCAGTAGAGACACTTCCTTTTCTCGCGCGGTTTGTAGTAGTCGCACCAGTGCCAGTCGATCCTTTCGTTTTCTTCGGTGGGCGCTGAGTAGTAACAGCTGAGCCGTCTTGACCAGCACTCGCAGTACCTGTTCCGGTACTTGTCTTGATGCCAGAGCTTGAGTCCACAGTAGGGCCCAAGATGCCGGAGAGAACGGACGCATCGTCCCACGACGCAGAGTCCAACGCGTCCAGATTCGTATCACCCCAAAAGTCATCGTCCTCAAACTCCGCAACATCGGGCAACGGAATGCCTTCGAGATCAACACGTTGTTCTTTCGTTGCAGGAATCTTCACGCCAGCTGCGCCACCACTTTGCTGATCCAACTTGCGTTTAACTCCGGCGACTGCACTAGTCGATGGAGCTGCACCGCCAGGACGCGATGCAGGTCCAGTCGTCGTCACGTTTGCAGTCGAGTTTCGTGGCTTCTTCACTTTCACCGCTTTCACTGGGGTATCTGATTGTAGCGCCTGGTTTGCTTGCTCACTCTTGATTTTTACAGGAGCTGGCGGTGCAGGAGGAGCAGGGACACGATACGAAACATGGAACATCAGCTGATTTCCGTCAGTTGTGCCTGGCTCACAGAACACTTCCTTTTGTCTCATAATTGGGGGCTGCGGCGGTCGATACAGGTTGTAATGAGTCTCGATTCCCTTTGCGCGGAGAACGTTGAACAGCGTCTCGACCGTTTTCTCATCCACTGGCGCAAAAGCGTCTGTTGAATCAACTTGCTGATAGAAGAGCTGTTGCTCCGTGTCGCTGTCCTGCCACATGTGCTTGTTTTGAAGAGTCACGAGTTCATCAAAACTTCGTGCATTACTCAGGTAATGCGCGTCTGTCCAGCCTTCACTCGAGTGCTCGTCTTCGTGACTTCCCGAACCATCTCCGCCATGGTTCACCCGCTTCTTATCAGTCAAGCCGTGAACGTAATTCACCGCATACCACTCGACAGGCGTCAACTCGTCAGTATTCGACAGCAGCAAATGCTCTTCCGCATCCAAGTCAGTGTTGTGAACAATCAGCGGCTTCTCCAACTCACTGTCGTCACCACAATAGTTCTCTTCTTCTTCTGTTTGCCGAGCAGCTTCGCCAAGCTTGGCAATCACGTGCGCAGCGGAAGTTCCAGGATTCGGACTGCTAGTCCACCAGCTCGGTTTTTCCAGCGAGTTGCCAACGAGCAGGTCGGACGGGACTGCAAGAAGTTCTTGGGGTGTCATCTCGCCGAAAACCTTCTCACTGAAGCATGCACCGACGCGGAGTAACGACGCTTCGATAGTTTGCTCGCAATGCAGACGATACACAGGAACCAGCTCTTTTCCGACAGCCGTCTTCGCCCAGCACGCGCGCAGCTTCGCGTCACAGATCGCATTCCAATCACTGTCCAAGACGATGATCGCATCCGCACCGTAGACTGACACCGCTCGAGTTCCTTGCGCACACGATAGCCGAGTCGATGCCAGCGCAACTTTGACAGCAAACCGCTCAGCAAAGTGAGAGAGAGCTCGCCGTTGCATGTGGACACTCCCCGCAATGCGCACAAAACTTACATCAAGGAGTGTCAAACACATCTCCAAGATCGGAAACATGCCATTAAACTGACAATAAATCACTACTCGCTTCTCTTCCTTGTTCACGAGTCGAGTGAGCAACGAAGAGAGAGCATCTAGCTTCGTCGAGCAGCTGGCAATCACGCGCATGTCTGCAAGAGCAAGCTTGTCGAGGTCGTTCACGATGTCGACGCAGTTGCAAATCACCCGAAGTCGAAGAAAGAGGTGCAGCCACATTTCTAGTCGCTCCTCGCGCTCGTGCATTGTCGAAATCGATGCCGCGAAGCCACTGATCGCATTCCGGTACTGTGTCATCTGCGATCCACTGAGCTTGCAGCTGATACTTTGCTCCTCGATCTTCCCCAGCTGTGGCTCCACTTCACTCCGTACCCGCCGAAGTCCCAGACAATACATTGCAACGAGCAGCGCGCCGACATGACTTTGATTCTCCTGGTGTGCTGCTGACTTGAAGAGCGATGCTACCGAGCTGGAATTCTTCCCACACAACTGCATGGCTTGAGTTACAGAAGCCTTGTCAAGGAGGAGGAGATGGGTCCAGACGTCCGAGCTCCATTCCTCGTTTTCAGGATCCGAGCCATTCCTCAGCAGAAACTCCGCATACTGGTTTCGCAAGGAGAGACTTTTCCAGTTCTCGACAGGTCGCCCGTTGCAAAGAATTCGACGACTCTGCTGTGGGATGTGCTTCAAAGCAGCTAGAATCTTGGGGTCTTCAAACAGGTCGTCGAATTCGTTCTCCACAACCAGCATTTGCCAGTCGCTGAACTGAACAAAGTCGTCGTGATCTTCCGCAAAAGCGCTCACCGGGCACAGCACGCAGAACACAGGTTGGTTTTCTTCTTCCCAGAGTTCATCTCCCTCCGAGTCATTCAGAAACTGTGCTTCTGAAGATGCTGCCGATGTCTTCTTCTTCCACTCGCGCTGAAGTTGTTTTCGATAGCCAGCAGTTCCTTCGTACAACTGAACTTTCCACTGCCGACGCCACATGCGCAAATTGAACTGCCACTTGTGCAACTCTTCTTCCGCCACAATGACTAGATGAGGGCCCGACACCGCTTTACCTTCGCTGGACTTGGTCGGCAACGAGGCAGATTGGGCATCAAGCACGCTGACGAGGCTGAGAAACGCAGAAATGGTAGCTGCTTTGCCCATTCCCAGCTGATCATTCAAAAACATGTTCAGACCTGCAGTGTACAACTCGAGCATCCATCGAAGTGCCATCACTTGAAATGCTGCCAGAATCGTACGACCACCATCCACGTTGCTTGAGCTTGCTTGAACTTCTTCAAGAGCGCTTTCTCTGGAAGACGTGCTCGAATCTTCACTCTCTGTCTCAAAGAGCAACGCTTTTCGACCCTTTCGTCCAGCCGACAGGATTCTCTTCATCTTCTCCTTGGCAGAAACGACACATTTATCTTGAGTCGGCCCACTCTCAACGTCGATTTTCTTGTACTTCAACGCCACTCCACCTTCGTCCTCGTCCACACCCGCCTGTGCATTCTCTATTGCTTCCATCTCCGTCACCTGTTTCTCCTTCGCGGTCGCCGACAGTTCACTATTTTTGCCGACATCGCCACTTCCACCTGCTTCGAACCGGACGCGGGATCTTGCGGCGATTCGTTCCATTGACCGCCAGAAAGCGGAAACCTGCAACGCGATCTCACGAGCTAGTTGCCGATTCTCCTTCTCCTGCCGGACTTTTTCAGCATTCTGAGCGACGATCACATCCTTCGCCAAGTGAAACTGCATTGCACGCTTCCAATTCCGTTCCTGCGAAAAATCTGTCGCCATCCACTTCATTTCCTCGAGCAGATAATCCCAATGAGTTTTCTGTCGCGACGGCGTTGCTAGTCGAGGTAGCTGGCGTTTTCTTGTCATCGAAAGACTCCGCGAACCGACTTCCTTGGAAATGCGAACCGAGTCACGAAGCTGCTTCTCGAAATCACCATGAATTTGCTCCATTGACAGCCCGCGAGGAGGAGCCCGATGATTCAGCTGCACATTATGCCCGTCTACAGAGTGTCCATCAACCCCTGTCGATGAGATCAGCACCGGCTGCACGCCTGTTATTCCGGAGACACTGGAGAATTCCTGACCATGCCGATGCTGTGAGCCATCTAGATATTTTTTCGAAGGGATGGACGTTCGCACCACACGCTTTGCAGCAGGACGTTTCTCCAGGATCGCCGTTGCATCTGCTGTCGAGTTTTCTCGAGACCGCTTCTTTCTGTCGACGTTGTCGCCTGTGAAGCCACCGCTTTTCGCATGTTTCGCGCTGGAACCAGAGGTTTCTGCTGTCCGTCGCTTTGCAAACGTCGGCGACATCGCTGCAGGAGTAGTATTAGTCGGGTCTTCTCCACTCCTTGCTTCCTTTTCGCTGATTTCGCTTGGCTTCAGTGACATAGTCCCCACGTTCCTGCTGTCCACTGCACGTCCATTCGTATGTCTGTGTCGATTAAGCTCGTTCTCAGCAGCCTCTGCAGCAGCAGAAGATGACGCGGGTGAAGACGCTGATACTCCTCCATTCGAGTCACCGTCGCCGACCACTGCAACTGCATCCACGTCATCAGCTTTCCCATTGCTCTCAATGCTGGCGTCATCGCTTTTGGCTGATTCGTCCACCACTGCGTCTGTTGCTGTCTCTTTGCTTTTTTTCTCGTCTTTGATTTCCTTCTCTTCACTCTCTCCGCTCTCTTTGTTGGCTCCTGCACTACTATCAAGCGCCACCAACGCGTCGCGCTGCTCCAGCAACTGCCTGAAGGATCCAAATCATAAGAACACACAAAAGCGTTAATTTCGCGCACACGTACACGAAAGAATCGAAACGCTCCATCGCAATTCACGAACACATACCGTAGCAAGAAAGTTTTGTAGTCTGCAATCTTGTCGCGGATGGAGCTGACGAGCGCGGCGCTCGTGGTCGCATCCTCGGTGTCGGACGCCATCGTTACCAACTATTCGCACGAATATATCACACCACGGCACCACACAATCATCAGCACTTATCAGCAACACCAGCAGCAAACAAACGAACGACGAAGAAAGCGACGCGACGTACATGAAGAACAGATTGATTCTCTTGAGGCTGCGCTGGTTCATCTGTTCAATGGGTATCCACACACAGTCGTGTTAGTCAACGTCGCCCGCGCTCGTCCTCTTCATGCGTCACACGCCCCACAAACACACGTAGCAATTCATACACCCACAAGTCCACCCACATACACACATTGGCCTCCAGTGCGCGCGCAATATTCAAATCATGAATGCTTTTTTCCCCCATCAAAGCGCCGTGATTATTTGAATATGGGGGAGGGATGACCCACAAACCGCACTTAAGAGAACCTCCCCCTTTTCCCATACTGAACGCCACACACACACGTGGCACACACACATGACATGCGCGCGCTTGGGCCATACACATACACATAACGCCTGGGTGGTCTACGCACCGGTGCCGGATGCGGCGGTGGGTTCCCCCGCGGAGAGCTGGCGACTGGCACCCACGATGGCAGCAGCGGCGAGCGAGCGAGGCGATTGAGAAGAGCGGACGCGGCGGCGGGCGGCTGGCGTTCCTTCCGCGCGCGGGCTTGCTGTGATAGGTTGGAAAGACCGCGCGCGCGTTTTCCCCCTTCACGAAAAGGGGAGGCTTTTCCTGGGTGGTGGTGGGTCGATGAAATATTACGGTAGGTTACGAGCAAAGTTGACAATGAAAATATATTCCGACTATTTTGGATATAACAATGCTGGCGGTAAAAGAACGTGAATGTAGGTTACGTTATATCTTGCGCCAGATCTTGAAACCCTTGCCCTCTGAACGTAAAATACGGCATTTCTCTGTGGCTGGTCGATGCACCGCAGGAGACACAATAAAGCCATGTACCTTACGGTAGTTTCAAATTGCGTACTCGAGGCGAAATAAATATACGACCAAGGACGAAATGGCACACGCCAAATTGAAGCGAATCCATTTTTGCCGCAAGTCACAGAAAACTAAACAGACGTATCAAATCAAAGGCAAACGTGCACTTTATTCTGAGCAAAGGACGACACCTCGATGCATTTGTCACACTGAGGGGTGTCTTCAGAAGGAACGCACTCTACTTTGGTAGTCCGCTCACACTTCGCGCGCTACTTGTCAGCGCGTGCGTCTCTCTCTCTATCGCTTTCTCCCATTGCTCTTGCGTCTAAAAGTACGACTGCAGCGTACCGGTTCTGCGGACGTCGCACGTCGCGCAGTGGAAGGAGCCTCCGAACGGCATGAAGTTGCGGAACGGCACGGGAATCACTTCAAAGCCCCAGTCCTTGAACATTTGCTGGGCTCGCTTCTCGTGGGCTTCGACGATCACGGTGCCAGGACGTACGACCAGCACGTTGCACGTCGCAGTCCACGGACTTGTGAAGAACAGCGGGTGCGACGCCGAGAGCTCCGGCTCAGGGGCGACAAACACCTCCCAGCCCTTGAACATCTCGGGCAAGCGGTACTCGTACTCCTTGTCCTTGTACGCGTACGTCTTCACTGGACGACCAGTGATGCACGGGCGGTACGGGTTTGCCAAGAGCTTGCCAGGCATCAACGGGACAAACGTGCCATCGATGTGCATCGCATTGCGGTCCTGGAAGTCCAAGGTGTGGATCTTGTAGTCGTCTCCCAAGTGGCGCTGCAGCCAGTCGATACCAAACTGGTTGGTCACCTGGCTTCGCTGCGTGAAGATATCGCGGCCCATGCGGGTGAACTCAGCAGCGTCGAACGTTGGCTCAAACTCGGTCACGACTGACTGAATTGCATATACACCCAGCAGAGAGTGTGTCAGTGTCAGAGTGTCGCAATGGATGAAGCCTAAACAAGCAAAGTGTTTACGTTGAACGCTCCGCTCTCTGCCTGCCAGTCTTCATTGTACAGCTCGTCGCTCATCTGCGGCTTTGGCGCAGCAGTCCACTTGGCTCCTTTCTGCAAGTAGAAAGCACACACAAATTATGACGTCAAGGCCAACTTCAGTGCAACAAACACTAACTCAAGCATCGCAGTATATTGTATACCTGGAAGTACTCCTTGATGAGCTTGCGGTAGGGGCGGAACTCAAAGTACCGCGATCGCCACGCCATCGGCGCCTCGAGAATCTCGTTGCCAAACACAATCAAGATGTCGCGCGGCATCGCCGCGTAGAGCTGGGACTTGCTCTTGAAGTCCGGGGTCTCCACGGGCTTGTTGAAGTAGTCCGCGCTGGCTTCCGGGCGGCGCACCGTGATCCCTTCGCCCTCGAGCACTTGTGCGAGGTAGTCAAGTTCCTTCGCGGCGCCTTCCATGAGTTCCTTGGGGAACGGCTGTCCGCTCTTGGTCTTGTACATTTCCCACCACTTGTTCGGCCAGACCGCCTTACCCGAGACGTGCCACTCGGGGATCGTGGAGCCTTCGACTCTGCCGACGATCACTTCTTCGAGCGGGTCCCACTCATTGTGCGAGTTGACAATGGGCGTGCCCATGGCTTTGGTTGCCAGCGCGCGGGCGTTCTTGGCGACGGCGGGGCGGAGGGCGCGCAGCGAGAGCATTTTGCTTGATGAGCGTCGGTTTGGGGTCTGTCTGTGGGGTGTTTGGAGCAAAAGCGGAAGTGCGGCCGAAAGTATCCAGCGGCGCAAGCCTCAGACCGCCTGCCAAACACCAGCGCTGGCGTAAGCAGCTACAAAAGCGCGCGCGGGCGTATCTTGAGCCTGTCGCCGACGACCGTTATTATGTGGCCGCTCGAAATGCGCTGGGTGCTGGAAGGTCGCCAGCCAAGTTGAAGGGCCGTTCAACAGATCACGTTAGAGCGGAAAGTGGATGATGCCACAAACTGGAACTTGATGTTGTTGATTGTGTCACAGGTTGTGGATGCTTTTTGGCCTTTCAGCTCAAAAGGTTTGGCGCAGAGTGCACCAACCTTTTCAGAAAAGACACAAAGGTTTGTGACAAAAAATCAAAGCAACACTTGACCAAAAAGGATTGGTGTTTTGCTCGTTGATCCCAAAGCAGGAACACACCTGCAAAGCGTACAACCACTGAGCCGCGTGGGTAAGGCAGGCATCCGATCTTTCGTGGCGGCAGAATCGATGTTGTTATTATGTCTCGAATCCCTCTTGAACTGAGAATTGCGCAGCAAATAATCTGAAAAATATGGCATGAGAGAGCGGTGAGTGATGGTTAGCTCTCAACCCAATCTGAGACTCAGTATTTTCGTTTAAGTACGTTTCAGATTGTGGTTGTATCTTCTGTGTCGAGAGGGGATGGGTTGGTGGGATCGCAAACCTTCTTTTTTTGTACCGGTTACTGTACAGATCGAGGTACCGGAACGGCTCAGTACCGGTTTTTCAGAATATACCGGTATTGGTGGACGATTTTGACGGCGGTTGCGCGAAGGTGGCGCGGAAAAATACATCGAAGGATTGAAAGTTGTTTGAATGTTAACTCTCTCTTTCTCACTCTGAGAACATTTTCTGTTTCTATCCAAAGTGCGAGAAGCTCAAGATCAGACACGCAAACAAGACACACAGGCGAGAAGGAAGGATCAGATCGAGCGGAAGAGCGCGCGCAAAGCCACAGACAGGTACAGCCATGCTGCATTACGTGCTCCTATTTGGTGCGCTGCATGATGCACTCTCGGTTGAGTGTGGTTGTGCGTGTGCTGCTCGCGGATATTGTCGCGTCTAACTTGTGTGCGCTGTTTGTTTCAATCATGAAGGGACGAGACGACGTCGTTGCCACTTTTATTTTCATTTCTTCCATTTGCAACCATGGCGGACGAGTTGCTGCAGATGTTCCAGAGCATCACGACGAGCGATCACGATGAGCTCGTCGACCAGTTTGCGTATTTAATGGAGCTCGACCACGACACGGCGACGTTCTTCCTCGAATCGTCCAACTGGAACGTGGAAGTCGCGGTGAACAACTATTTAGCCACCATGGAAGCGCAGGAAGCAGCGTACGGTCGGAGCACTCAGGGCAACGACGAGGCGCTTTACGACAGCGGCGCTCGACAGGGGGACGATTTGGACATGGAGGACGATAGCGGGGAATCCATCAACCGCAATAATCAGATTGTGGAGCACAAAGCGCAGTTTGTGAGCGACCTGACGCCGTCCCAGTCTGCAGTTTTCCCACCAAATGCGGCTGTGAACATGGTACGCTTGTGGGTGTTTTACTGCGATGTTGGCATTGATTGGGACTGCGTTGGTCATTGACAATCTATGGTGTTGCTGTTATTGTTATATGCGCACTCGCAGATCTGGAGTTTTGTGAACCCGGGCGACCACCCGTGGCCAGATGAGACGTTTTTGGTTTTCGCGCAAGGCGAGAGCTTCAATGGTCCGCAGCAGATCCAGGTCAGCGCGGCCCCCCAACAGAGAATAGAAATCAACGCATCGCTTTGCATGCCCGCATCCACGGGATCGTATGCTGGCAGTTGGCGCCTGCGCAGTCCGCACGGGTTCTTTGGCGACCCAGTCTGGGTGATTCTCAACGTCGGGTTCCCCCAGCCAGACGCGTTCCAGGATCCAGGCAAAATGGTGTTCCAGCACGTCGACCAGAGCAATTTAAATGCACAAGGAGGATACAACGGCGCGTCCGCAGTGGTCGGTGGCGGAGGGCTCAACAACAATGACATTGAAGACATGGACCTGTGAGGCGCAGGCTGAAGAGAAAGCGCTCCATGCCTCCAAGTCTTGTCAATGCGCCGTGTGTCAATCTCCAGCAGGCAGTATTTTTGTCCCGCTGTCGCGTGCTTCACGTCACCCACCACCACATCTCTGTCATTCTACCACCACTCTCGAATATATTTCCTCTATAAACGCATGCACGCGCACACGTTAGTGCATCTCGAACTTCTAACTATGCAAGAAACAAAATCAACACGAACGCTATCTCCCCAACATTATTCTCATTGTCTTTCATTCTCATTCTCATTTTCCAACTGTGAATGAAGCCTTTCAGGATCGCCCACCTGATTCGTACCTACCGGAGTGACTACTGTGTCAATAGGAGTTTAAGGAATACATACTGTACTCAATCATCAGCGAAAGCTCCACTGGCAGTCGGGCTGCAAAAGCAACCCCAACACAAAAAAGGAAAGCGGCGACAAAGCGAGAAAGGGCAAGAAGAATGGAGCTGTTCGTGCGCGCGCCAGACAACCTGCTGCACACGGTGCGGTGCGCGGACCACCAGAGCGTCGCGGAGCTCAAGCGCGCGGTGCAAAGCGTCACGCGCATCCCTATCGAGGCGCTCAAGTTGCGCTTCGCGACCTCCCTGCTCGCGGACGACCGCGCGCTGCTGAGCGACTACAAGATCGAGCATGGCGCGAGCATCAGCATCCACTTGTCGCTGCGCGGCGGCATCGACTTCCAGAACCGCGCGGGGTCCAAGCCCGGCGCTGGAGGGGTCGCGTCCGAGTCGCAGTCGAACGTTGACCGTCGCGAACGACTGCGCAAGCTCGCGCTCGAGACCGTGGACCTCGCCAAGGACCCGTATTTCATGAAGAACCACCTGGGCTCCTACGAGTGTAAGCTGTGTCTCACGCTACACAACAATGAAGGGAACTACCTCGCGCACACACAGGGGAAGCGCCACCAGACGAACCTGGCGCGTCGTGCCGCGAAAGAGGCGTCAGACGCCGCGCATTCGGCGTCGGCGGCTAACATGCTGGCAGCCAAGGCGGCAGCAGCAGCGGCGGCGGCGCGACCGCGCGCGCTGAAGATCGGTCTCCCGGGCTACAAGGTGACAAAGCAGAAGGACCCGGACTCGGGCGCGCGCATCCTGCTGTTCCAGATCGCGTACCCGGACCACGACGCGAAGCTGCAGCCGCGCCACCGCTTCATGTCGTCGTTTGAGCAGAAAGTGGAGGCGCCGGACAAGAACTTCCAGTATTTATTGTTCGCGTGCGAGCCATACGAGACGGTCGCATTCAAGATCCCGAACCTCGAGATCGACAAGAGCGAGGGCAAGTTCTTCAGCAACTGGGACAAGCACGGCAAGACGTTCACGCTGCAGCTCTACTTTGCCGTGGACGGGGACGACAAGAAGGACCAGCCCGCGCCGCCGCCGCCCCGCCCGCAGCTGCGTTACTTGTGAGCTGGTGATGTGAATGTGAATGGTGGAGCGCTCGATAACACACAAGAGACGAAGAGAGACTGCGGCAACTTCCACCACACTCCACATGTAAGTTCCGTCCATCTCAAATGCAGACCAATAGCAAGGCAAAGTCCTTTTTTTTCTTTCGTTGTGCGATTCCTGAGAATTCATTTCATTAGTTCGACTAAGAAGACGCTTGGTGCACTGTGTTCGGAACAATGACCAGCTTTTGGGACATGCAGGTGGTTGCGGAGAAACGATACGAGAGAGAGAGGCAAAGCGTAGAGCACCAGCCAGCCAGCCAGGGGGCCGATCGACAGGCAGCACACGCACGCGCATCTCATCGCTCACACCGCTTACATGGCTGGGAACTCGGTGATGAACTCCTTGCTGATGTCCGCCAGGTGGTCCACGACCTCGTAGATGCCCTCCCAGAAGCCCGTCTCGTGGAACGGGATGTCGAACTCCTTGCAGAGCGACTTGATGAGCACGTTGACCTTTGGCAGGTTGTGGCGCGGCACGAGCGGGAACAGGTGGTGGTCGATCTGGTAGTTGAGACCGCCCGTGAACCAGTCCATGAACACCGACGCGCGGATGTTGCGCGTCGTGGTCACCTGCAGCTGCCAGAAGTCCGGCTTGGTCTCGCGCTCGTACACCGACATGCCGTTGTGGCCGATGCTGAACACCAGCGCCAGGAGCAAGCCGCACGACGCCTGGCCCATGAGGAAGTACGCGATACCCTCGAAGAGGCTCATGTTGCAGAAGTACGGGATCGCGATCTGCCACATGTAGTGCACGATCAGACCCGCCTTCTCCGGTCCGTCGAACTCGACCTTGTCGAAGATGCCGAACGAGAACTCGGTGAACACGTAGAAGAACGACTGCGCGAGCCAGCTCAAGCGCGCGAGCAGCAGTAGCGGGAAGTACAGCAGCGCCTGGTTGCGGATGAAGAACGGGCCGTGCGCCGACTCGAACGCCTTGCGCGCCATCTCCTTGGACCACGCCAGCAGCGGCATGGTGTCGATGTCCGGGTCGCCGATGAAGCCCTCCTCCTTGGCGCTGTGCAGGTTCGGCACCGCGTGGTGCAAGTTGTGCTTGTTCTTCCACCACTGCACGCTGAAGCCCTGCCACGCGTTGCCCACGAGGCAGCCGATGAGGTTGCCGAGCGTGCGGTTCTCGCAAACCTGGTTGTGCAAGAAGTCGTGCGCGAGCCAGCCCGACTGCTGGTAGAAGAGCCCCATGAGCACACCAGCGACCATGTACATGGCGAAGCTGTTGAAGAAGAAACAGATCGCCATCGACAGCACCGCAATGCCGAACGTGCTCAGGATCTTCCACGCGTAGTAGAGCGCGCTGGCGTCGTAGAGGCCCATGCCCTTGACCTTGACGCGCAGACGGCGGTAGGACGCGATGAACTCGTTGATGCGCTCGCGGCGCGCGCGCTCCTCGTCGCTCGCGGGCTCGCCCTCGATCTCGGCCTTGGAGGCTTCGTCCACGTCGCCGACGTAGAACTGGTCCAACAACTTGAGCGCTGAGGACGGGTGGAAGACCGCGAACGCGTCCGTGGCGTCCTCGCCGGCCTGCGTGAGCATCACGGAGCCGCCCGGGTGCGAGTCCCACTTGGAGATGTCGTACACCTTGTGGTGGATGACAATCCACGCGGTGGCGGGCGTCGCGTGCTCGCGGATCTCCTTCCAGCTCACCAGGCGCTTCACTCCGGGCTTGAGGTCCACCATCTTATCAGGTCGGTCGTTCGGGCTTGCTGGTCTTCGTGCACGAGCGGCGCTGGGCGAATTTCGAACTGGTGGGGAGTGGAAGGACAGCCGCAGATTCGCCTAGTTTGGCGGGCTACTATTTAGGAGCTCGAAATGTATTGGTACAGTGTACCTATACCAACAGTTGGAAGAACTCTCAAATCACTCAGCATTGGCAAACAGCGAAGAAAAGAAGACGAAGTAGATGGCGGTGATGACAGAACAGCTTGCAAAGGCGACCAATTTGCGCGCGTGTGGTCTGAGCTACAGGGCTATTGAAGGGATGACAGGCATAAAAAGCACCTTGTGCAACGCACTGGGGCGTCCTGACATGGGGCAACGGAGAGCGCCAGGTCGCCCACGACTGCTCACAATGGATCAAGAGGCAACCGTCCAGCGCTTGCATGTGGCTGCAAAGGGCACTTCTGCTGCTGTGCTGCGCTCAGTGCAGACACAAGTATCTAGGGAGATGTGTCCGAATATATCCGCGCGAACGATTCAGCGCGTCCTCTACCGTGATCCGAGCACTGGGCCGCGCGCGATTATCTTTCGTGGGGCTGATAAAGGCGCTGCGAAGAGGCAAATTGTTGTTCTGCTGAAGTCAGCGGTAAAAAGTATCTTTGTCTGTGTACACAATCATTAGCTTGGAGGTAAGATATCATGAACATGTGTTGTTGTATTGCTGTTGTACTCATTCGTATACGTGAATCCATTGTTAGTTGTGCAAGCTGCTCGTACATCTTAGCAAAAAAGTACGTGTCAAGATCATCACAGACCAAACAGAAGCGCGCGACCCTTATTCTAAGGTCCGTCGTCTCCGATCAATGGTAAGTTTAAGTTTGTTCCTGTTGAGTATCGACGTGTGAAAGAGGAACATGATCCGATCAAGTGTGTTTGTGTAAAGGTGAAGATTAGGCCCGCGCCAAATACTGTAGATGTGCCATACAAATATTCATACTTGATCTTGCTATTTTGAATGCGGATGTATAAGGCAGTGCGGAATAATACGGGTGGTCCCGAGGGGATGGGCAAAATTTGGATGACATCACTGACGAGCTACGCGTGATTCACACATGTCATCACGAACCAATTGAACCCCGTTTTTAGCACCTAATTCGTACTGACACTATTTACAACCTTATAAACGGCGATTTTAGACTTTGTGATAAGGACTGTTGATAAGAACCTCCAAAGAGCGCAAAGCCTGTGGAAAAGACCTCCAAACCTCAAGCGTTTGGGTCACAAAAACGATATTGAGACGCGTGTTTCTTTGCTTCTTCCATCAGCTCAAAGCTTTGCTTGGAATCGAATTACCCATGGTGTCGGATTCGCGCCGCGAATCCCAGTGCTTCTGGTGGTGACTGAAAGCAGGACCGCTAGACTGCCTTACTCCTCTGTGGAGATTCAAAACAGGAAGAGGACCACTCTCCCGAGGAGCAAACGCTTGTTTTCCTGCTTTTGCGAGTGCGGAAAGCACAGCGTTTGCTCCTTTGATCTTTTCGCGAAATGAGACTGTCACGCTCCTTGTCGCGTTTTGCGTCTTCCATACGTATGGCAAATACAGGAAACTGTATCAAGTGAACGAGTGTTTCTCTCTCATCACACACTCGCTTCTTCAACCTCATGGTGATGACGAATAATACACATGTCTGTTAAAAAGCGAAGAACTCCACAAAAAACTGAAGCTTCCTCTCCCAAAGGACACTACTATTGGATCCTGGAGGTGAATTGAATATATGTTGCCATGTGCCTGCAGCATGCAGCATGTGGAATTTGGCGTTTGAATGAATCAAGCAAGGCTCTTGCTGTTGGCCGTGGGCCGATCGCGATCTTGCGTTTCTTTCGAGCGCGCACGCCATCAACCAAAACGGGGTGCAAACGAACCACTGAAGGATGTTGACAGTGCCACTGTCAGGCGTAAATAACGTTTGCTTGATTGGAGCGTCCGCAATGAAACGCCTGCAGCTGTTAGGTTCAGTTCGCAACTGTTCAAGGGACAAAATCACCCTTAATAATGCATGCTGATCGTTATGTGAATATATAAAGGTTTCACATAATTTGATTAATCTATGTAAAGAGGCTATTTTAATGAAAGTGTAAACAAAGAGGAAATTAATCTTTTTGACGGAGCTCTTCGCGGATTGGATCCATTCGTTTGGATATCACCGTTTCAACCTGTCAAGTGAGACGCGTCCTGAGAAGATCGCAATGGCGATGGATTTACAATTGCATGAACTTTACTCAATTTGTGGCGGAGCAACAGTCCTGACTTTACACATCAACTTACAATACACAACTTTAGGCATCTCTTTCTTGGTGCACGCATTAAACCCTCTCGAGTATCTACAACGTGCGAGCCGTCGTCTTCTTGGTCGGCAGAGGCTCAATGTCAAGGTTCTCTTCCTCCTCGAGCACCAGCTCTTCTTCTGCTGCATCTGCTGGCGCCACAGTCTTCTTGGCCTTCGCTGGAGCCTTCGTGGCCTTTGCATTTGGCTTCGGGGTCACTTCCTCGACTGGCTCGGTGTCATCAGTGAGAAGGTCCAACGCGCTAGACTCCGCAGTCTCGTCAGCAGTGGTCTCATCCGCAGGA